>JBBYHQ010332439.1:0-14013 GCA_038382645.1 Spergularia azorica
CATGGAAGTAAGAGTGATCAAAGTTTTCACTTATAAATAGACCCCTTTGAGTGGTAGATGTAGTTCATGGACTTCAAGTTTGGTCAATATTATTAGACTATGTATTTGCATGGTTATCTTTGAATTGAGCTATTACTTGAATTTTATAGTTTTTTTTATAATTTTTTTTTTCAAGTCGTTGACTTATACGGGTACGGGTACCCGTTTAGACCCGTTGAGCAACAGGAACCCGGCGGGTAACGAGCCAAAATTTTAGGACCCGTACTTAGACCCGTTGCCAACGGGTCCTAAAATTTTGGACCCGGACCCGTACTCGTCCACAACGGGTCCGGTTCGGGACCCGCCCGGTCCTAAGCGGGTCCGGTTCCGGGTACCCGCTTTTTTTGCTCACCCCTACCCAGGAGCACAATGAGCATGGTGATCCTTCTCACAATAGAGGAGTAGGGACCACACTTAAATAAATCCTATTTAAGTGTGGTCCCTACTCCTCTATTGTGAGGAGGACCACCATGCTTCTTGTGCTTCAGGGAGCATGGTATAAGCATTGCTTTTTGTGAGTCAAAATTCCCAATATGGGGCCCTTAACCCTCTCATAAGAGTTAGTGTAAAGATCAATATGAGGATTTTAAAATCATTGTACTACTCCATACTCGTTATCAGGGCAGGTTTTGTCAGCTAACTTTTGTTTAATGGGACAGTGGGGTCATAATTGGGTCTAGTTACTAGTGCTTATTAATCCACGCCATTTCAATCCTTCTATATTATTAAAGGAGGCTTTTTTAGAGGCTTCACATTAACCGGTGATTTTTAGAGAGTTTAGATAATAAAATATATTGTTTTGATAATACATATTAAAATATTAAATTTATAAGGCATGATATGCTGTATGATTAGAATTATACCCATCAAAAAATTCTAATTTTATCAAGCAATAGATAAATAAAAGACATATGATTAATGTTAAAATGTTAATATAGAAATTATAATCCTATCAATCTTTGATAAGTCCTATGAACTTTAGGACTAATTGATGTTAATATGCAAAGTAACTTTGCATACCACGTGATAATCATAACATAACACATCATCGAGTCATTATCGTTATATATAGCATTAAGGTAAGCTTAAAATTAAATTAACTAGAATTAATTGTAGGATTGTCGTGGTCTAAGATGAGTACAAACTAGAATTGTACTATGACTTTCACTGAATGCATAAGTCGGTCATAATAACATTAACTAATATCTTAGATCAAAGTAAGTATTCAATCCTTCATTTTCATTTAAATTGATCTGAACTGGTATGATCTAATTCATGCGTTGTTTAGATGAATTATAGAGTCTCCTACATCTCTATTTTTAAACTCTTAAACAATACATAGACACTTAATAACAAAAATATTGCCAATCAAGTATCATTATCAGTGATCTAATAGCAAGCACATGGGAATAATGCCAATTATACAAATACCATACAATACATAGAGGCTACATTCTATTATAAAAAATATCCGTCCATTTTTGCCCATATACTAACGTTTTGCAGAGATATCCCAAGTACTAAGAACATTTGGATGAAAGTCCAAATATTTAGAAAGCAAATTATAGCCAAACAATTGTTCTTCTTATGTCGTTGAACTTTACCTTACCTAAGACTTAGGTAAAAATCATTAATGTACATTCAAGGTGACCAAACACAATTTGACAAAAGGTAAAACTCATAATGGCTACAATTCAAGATACTTTACATTGAACTGATATATTTTGTATTGAACTAAATTTAAAAGTATGTTCGAGAGGCTACAATACACGGGCATAAGCAAAGCCATTTAGGTTTATCACTAATTGGGTTATATGTCTCTTATGCATATCCGAATTTCTTTTGATTTATAATATTATTTCGATATTTGACAACATGTCGCATTTATTTATCAAACATAATTTTTGAATTTGATTTTATCTAGAGTAATATAGTACAATATTAAGAGATACATGCAACGCACGGGCTTTCATCCTATTTGATCAATAATTTTTGGGTTTTTTTTTGCAGTAGTAGTCAAAACTGTCAACAATCATACTAAACTGTTTTAATGTGGATCCTTATTAAGCTAAACTATTGACTATTGTCATCTCGTTAAACGAGGTGGATCATTATTGTATAATGGGTCACTACGAGTCGGGTTGGACTGTCAGGTTGTGTTGGATTCGGTTCATCACATTTTGGTCCAATCGAGTCGGGTTTTCAGGTAAGTCGGGTTGGGTCAAGGCCTCGAGGGTGCCAGGCAGAGTGGCGTAAATTACAAGTATAGGCTCCTCATACTTCTCCCTGGAATGTAACCTAAGCCGGCGCCAATAGACAGACAGCCACCTCATTTCTATTTTGTTCTGTTTCCCGACAGGCACAGCATCTTGTGCTCTTTCGACAAGCAAATTCACGCCCAATCAATCTTGTAATTTCCAAATTAACCTAGCAACTGCTCAGGTAAATGTTAAATCCTTTTTGCGTATCATTTGATCAAATTTCTGTTCATCATAAAGGGTAAATTTTTGGTTTGAGAATTTTGAGCAAAATACTACTCGGTTGGATTGGCTGATTAGTAGATAAAGTTGCTGAATCTTATTCGTCAAGCGTTTTTTTTTTTTTGTTTCCTTTGGTTTATCATTTATGGTCATTTGTAGTTCTGAGATCTCCCTTTTTGTTATAAAATTCAGAAGCTTGGATGGCACAACATTCGGATTTCCTGAATACGGTATGTTACCTGTTCTTATCGACATTTTCTGTGGTAGATGGCATTCACTCCTTTCCAATCCAAACGACACGGGCCGAAATTTCTGTTTTTAATTTTGTGGGTCATTCGAATCAGCTTGTTTGGTATAGAGGAATTGGACGGAAATAATTGGAAGGAAGAGAAAGGAACGGAAAGGAAAAGAAGAGAAAGGAAGGGAACTTTGTTTGGTTTTCATATTGGAAATTTGAAGGAATTGGAAGGAAATCGGGTGTTTTTATGTTGTAAATTGTCTTTACTTCCAATTCCGCCCGATTTGGGAGGAAAAGGAAATGACAGTTTAATGAAGGATGATTTCCTTCCCTTCTACTTCCCATGTTTTTTTTTACAAATCAAACGTTGGAAAGTAGTAAAATCTATTTCCCTTCCTTTCATTTTCATCTACTTCCTTCCTACCAAACAAGTTAGGGGAAATAGAATTTACCTTTAGGAGCTTAAGTTTTACCAACTCCATCCCAAATTAAACTTCCCATGACATTTGAAAATGTGAGGATTTCAAATTTCATGGGAAGTTTAATTTGGGACGGAGCAGTAGTTCCTTAGCATTTTAACCAATTCAAAAAGCCAATGAGCGTGATTGACGATGTAGCATTTGAGTAGCCTTTGGACTAGATTGTAGCATTGTAGAGCTTTTTATGAAATGCTACTTTTATTAGCTTTTCATGGTTAGGAGTAGCATTTCGTTTTTATTCGTATTTCCCCTTGAATTTTATTGTTACAAATTAGTTTTGATGTCTTTTCGTAAATTTGATTATTCAATATTTAAGTTTGTCGAACATATTATATGGAACATCTAGCTTATTAACAAACCTAGCTACCTGCCACCCCCTACCAGCTACTAGAAAGGCCTTGTTTCTACTTAAATAACTATTAGAAAGTCTACCTGTCACTGAAACAACTATGTTACCGAAGAAACCCTTAACCTTACACAATTGTGTCTTTTTGATTGCCCAAAAGCTTGGATCCTATAGCAATTAGCCTCTTTGGCCGTTCTTGTTTGTTGAGAAAGGCACGATACTTCTCCTTCCATCATGTTATACATATGTGGTACACTCACGCACTGCGTGTATGTAATAATTGTGTGAAGTTTTGTTACTTTGCATTGTTAGGGTTTTAGAAGCGAGGGAAGTAGAAGACTTTGAGAAGTTTTCTACTTAACTTTCTCAAGATAATAATCTCAATATAGTGAAAGCCTTAAAAACCATTACAATTGCTAACAATCACACCTAAATCAATAAAATAGGGAGCTTATCCCATGATAACCTCTTAAAAAATCCTATTTTTGAGCAACGATTAAGAAGTTCGCCTCCAAAATTTTAGAGCAGCATTGTCCATTGTGATTTCCGACGCATCTACTGGTATCTCTAGTAACAGTACTTCGTCAAACCTTGTTGGTGTGCTCTGACTTCTATCTTTGTTGTACTTAGTCTCTGAAACGTATTTGTATGTGGTATATGCTCATATTCCTCCCTGATATGTTCTGACAGCCGATCTTTGTGCGCCCTGGCATGAGAGCTCCATATCCTACCAATTTGAAGACATCAAAGCCTGAAGACTTTTCTCCTCTGCAAGTGATGGAGCATGCTGCACTATTTGACAATGAAGAAGAATACATAAAGGGATTCAAGAACTGGCCATCTGATAAGGATATAAGACATGAGACATGGTCGTACATGTTCCAATATGATTCTGTGAAGTGCGCCACTGCTGTTCTTGATGGTGAAACTGTTGCTGCTGTGTCTGATTATGGGTCTTCCCTTTTGCACGAAGCTGCTAAGTTTGAAGCCTATAACATAACTGCTATGTTACTTGATCGTGGAGAATCGGCTGATACTGAAGTAAACAAGCTTTTGCCACTTGAATTGGTGATGCGAACGCTCATGTACACCTAATTCTGTTCCTTACATCTCAAAGTTATATTCAATTTTGCGGGAATCGTGCTTTTATTCTGGAATTCTCCATTTTTCCTTTGACACTGATGTTTCTATATTTTTCAGGCCCTATTATATATTTACCAGGGAATCTGAACGTACGAGAGGTCGGGATCCGGAGATGTCAGTCTTTCAGACTATTGTCATGCTCTCTGCAGAGAGGGTTTGTGTTTATTAGTATTTTTGTTATGTTGAACTCCCTCTGTCTCTCTAGTGTGTGTGATCACTTGCTTTTTACCGAAAAAGAATTCCTATTACTTGATGGGGGTGTTTAAGATAGCATGTCTCCTTTTCTTTTTGGTGTGTAATGTTTATCATGAGAAGGGTTTCAATCACATAAATTTACATATGCTGTTTGTGGCAGAGACCTAATCTGGAGACATTGAGATTACTTGCTAGGAGGACACAAAAAATTGAAGGTCTATTTATTAAATATTTGAAGGAAGGAAAAGTGGTCGAGCTTGTATCTCTGCTGATGGTGGGCTGCCGACCGTCAACTACATCTGTAAGTTGGGACTTAAGTCTGGCCTCTATAGTCATAATTAATAACTGATTTCCTAGCAGGTGTCTTTAGAGGGACCTTCTTAATATATGCAAAGGAATTGGGCACTTTTATAATTGTTTGCTGTCGAGCACCTTTGTTAATTCTGTAGATGGAAGATTTTCTTATAAATCCTTCAGTGAGTAAAGTTGTATCAGCTTTGTGCAGCTACTCAAGACTCAAGATGAATTTCTAAAAAAGCAAGTTATAGTGGAACTGCTTGAGACTTTTGCGAGGATTGGTGATGAGCTATGAGCTTTTATTAGATTTCAGAGATCATTTTATGTATGTCTTTATTCAATCTTATGTCTTTTACATCGTATCTTCTTCTAAGTAAAATCCTCTTATTGCCTTTTCTGTTCACTCCATCTCTACAATTGTTACCCTTTGACTGACGAGAATATGGGTGTATACTCTATAGGCATTAGGCAATTGTTAAAGACTCATTAAGACTCCTTTACTTAATGAGAATATTTTATAGTCCAGTGGAGATCGTTATAGGTTTGAAAAAAAAAAAAAAAAAAGATGAAACTTAAAGTAGAATAGAGTTGAATTCTCTTGAGGCCAAAGGCTCAAGACTCTTGATCTCAAAGGTTGATATGTCAAGAGAGAACATTATAGGGAGAGAAATGAGACTCATAGAGACTCTCATGCTTATAGAAGTTGTATAAAGAGAATTATCATTTCAATGGGTTTTGTTTTTATGTTCTTATGTCTTTTTGTTTTTGCGTGTCGTTGGCGTACAATAATTGTAATTAAATGAAAGGATGAGTCATTGTTGGTAATTTTCTTATAGTAGTTTCTTTGTTACAATTTTCATTTTGATTGTACCAAAGATTTATTTTCGAAAGAGAAAAAGGCTCCTGACGGATCAAATGGTTTAATTGCTGGGAACAAATGATCTTGATACTAGGTATCGTGGTAATTGTTGTGGTGGTTATTTGGGGGTTGTGGTTGTGTTAGTTCTATGCTTTGTTCATCCTACTCCTACCCTATTGGAGTAGGAGCTTCCGCCTTCGTTGGTGACGATGAGGTAATGATTATGAAAGATAATGAGTAATATGATCCATCTGTGCCCTTTGTTTTTACCACACCTATAGCTACGAAGGGCCTTAACTTTTTAATCGTAAATGATAAAGCCCAAGAAATATATATGTTTTCACTGACCTAATACTTCTTCTGTTCACTATGTAATTCCCATCTGAGAATGACACAAAGTTTAGAAACTCATAAGGTCAGGATGAAAATGAAAGTTGTAGCCTTGGAGGGTAATGTGGTGTCATTAACCGCAATAATCACAAATAACATATCAAAAAGGAAACGAGAACATTATTGTGAACTGACCGAAAATGAAATAGAGAGAGTATCAATATCAATGTCATTGGGTATTCAGTTTAATTTGAAAATATGTAAACAACTCGGATGGGGAGATGGATGTTCATTGCACGGGTTGTTAAATCTCATTTCTAAGAAACAGTTGAATTTAGACATGGACTCAACCATATAGGTCTACAAAGCCAATTCCTTGGAAATTTTCCATTTATTTTAATCTCTTTACATAAAGGTGTTGTAGAGAATAAGTTTCTTAATATTGGGAGTTGTACAGATATCTGTGGATAGACTGATTGCTGAAATCGCAACCCTCTTTGAAGGAGGGCTTCCTGTGAAGTGCGAGGACACTCCTTCTCAAGAATTATTTCGCAGGTTAGGAGTTAAATATATATGGTTCATCTGAATGTTTATTTTCAGAGTAGCAATATTCACGGAATCTTTTATTTTCCGCTTTCAGACATTTCTTCCCTGATGAAGAGGGAGAGGAATATTTCTCTTGGAGGTAAATTACCAAATTCTTATATTTGGTTATGAAACATAACTGGGATTCTTTTTAACTTTCATATTAAGTTTATCTTGAAAACTGCAAGTTCTGCTGTAGGTCATGTGTTCTACTATGAGCATACATTTTAATAAGGGTAATTGTGAGAGTCGTATCAGTAATTAAAAATTGCTTCTGAACTATCCTTTTGTCATAATCGCAAAATTCTGTTTGGGGGCGAATGTGTGTCTGTAATGTCCACTGTCATTCTGCCAACACGAAATATTCTGTTAAGGGCGACAATGTCTATGTACATGACCATTTAAGAAGAAAATAGAGGGTAAACAGGGATTTTAAGTGGAATGTTAAGGAAAGAATAGACAACAGAGAAAGGGAAGCCGAAACTTAGGTCAATTAACCCATTCGTCACAAGCTATGTATGCGTCACGAAGGAGAGTATGCAATTTAAGAATCTCAATGTACTGATAATCATTAAAACCAAAATTAGATATGCTCTGGAGTCTGGAAGTGCAGGATGCATTTGATGATTAGAAGGTATTAGAACTTAGAAGTGGGAAATCCAATCGGTCATTCGATGGGTTTTTACGAATTTCTATATTTTAGGTGCAAATCTTTGTTATATTGTATCTTTGTTTAGGAGGTCGTAAGAACACTTGCAGTCGTTTCTTAATAGGAACCCATGTAAATGTTTGAAATGATTTTATTAACCATCCTCATTTTTACATCATCAATCCTATCAACCATGGTCTAAACCTAATGTATTCTTGTATTTCCTTCTTTCCTTCTTTTGCTCTGCTTCGATTTATTCTCAAGTCTCAATTTCTCCTCTTCCTTATGTTGCTCCCTTAGTCTGTCTCTTTACCTTTATCTTTGTCCACCCCCTCATAGTGGGGGCCCTAGTGAGAGTTGTGACAAATCTTATTTCTTTGACCAAGGCTTTGGGTTTTATGTAAATAAGAACTTCCTGGACCTTTTATCTCGTGCAATTATAATGGGCCATGGGGGTGGTTGGACATTGATGTTTTATGTGCTTCATCAAGCTGTTAGGCCACTGCCACTGAGCTAGCGGAGGATCACATTAGTGAACCAGGAGGACCTGTATACAGGATTTAGCGTTTGATGGAAGTTCTCAGTTGTAATACTCACCTTTTTTGCATATGTCACACCATGACATCGCCTATACTCTTATTGCTGTTTGTTTGCCGGTATAATTGGCAACTATCTAATGTGTTTATTCAACGGTCAGCAGGCTCAGGGCATTCTGAGTTCCAAGTATCAGGGATCTTTCACTTATGGTCAGCAAGTTCCAGGTCCTCTCACTTGGAATAACAAGGGGCTCCTAGCCATGGTCTCCGTTCATTTCATTCATCATCTTTTCCTAAACCTGACAGAGGTATAGCATCATCTTTTCTTAAAGCTGACAGAGGCATAGCATCTTCCAGCCAGTTGAAGAGTTCATATAATGCCGCGCCAAAGTTTGTCTGCTCCAAGCAGTTTAGTGTCTATCTAATGGCCTTGAGGAGGGGATTGCGCCATCTGTGATTCGCGGATCTGTTCAGCTAGTTAGGGGTGACGATGACTCAATGAGTTGAGCTAGCTTGCCACTCAAAGATCAGCTTGGTTGATGAGTCAAGCCATGAGCTACTTGAGTTTGTATCATAAAATAGTTTATGTAAGTGTCTAAACCAACCTATCTATCTATAAATAAATTGAAGTAAAAGTTTATTGCATGCTTTCTGCTTTTTACATGGTTGCTTGTTCTGTTGTTCATACACTCCCCCAGTCCTGCAGTCCCCCTCACCCGAAGAGTTTTTCCTATTTCATTTTGTTGTTTTGACTTGTACTTTTGGGGATTACTTGTAGACCAAGTGAAAGACTCGGTTGCCTTAAAATCAAGTGGAGTTGGTAGACCAAATTTCATACGAGGTTATATCAAACACAAAATTTGTTAAGCTGTTGGCGTGGATTGCAACTAGGCCGAGAACTGAAATCCCCATTGTTCACCTTCGAGAGCATGTTGTGAGCTAATCATGTACAACTTTTATTCAAGTTTCAATTTTCATAACCGTAGAAGTGAAGCAAGTCAGCACAGCAGCAAACATCAGCAACTTGACCTTGCAGCATAGGATACCCTCTACAGTTAACTAGAGTTGGTTATAAGTTTGTTAGGAAGTTTGTTAGAGTCAAATAAGTTGGTAACAGTCAACGTCTAGCTGGCATTATGCAGTTACAAACATCTAGCTGTATAAACAGGTTGTCTAGGCCAATCACGGTGATCTAATCACCGGGGGTAAAATGGTCATTTCCCTATCTTTTCCTCTCCATCTCACCATTTCCCCATATCCCGACCCCCCCTCTCTCTCCTCTTCACCCTTGCAACAGCCCGCGAGCCACCACCGGAAGCCACCCAACCCAGCCCTCACGTCCGGCGATCACCTTCCCGCCGGCGTCCCACCGCCGGCTTCGCTGGCAAACACAAAAAGACACCCTAAGGAGAGTGGGTGTTTGAATGGGTGTGGTCAACCCCTTTGGGGTGTGGTATCCTTAAGGTGGCCGAAAAAGTGGGTTAGGGTCCCACTTCCCGGCGCCGCTAACGTGGCACCGGAAAGTGAGACCATAACCCACTTTTCCGGTTGTGTGGGTGAATGTGGTGGTGGTGCGTGGTGGCTAAGTTGGGGAGGAGAGAGAGAAGACTGAATAAGGCTGTGGGTGGGATATGGTGGTTGACGGGGGGATAACTGGAAAGAGAGAAGGGGGGGTGTGTTCAGAGAGGGGGGGGGGGTTGGGACTTGGGAGATATGTAAAGAGAGGGTGATGAAAATTGGGTCGTGGGTTTTGGGGATGGGGGAGTGAAGAAGAAAGTGAAAAAGTAAATAAAAAGGAAGCAAGATGGGCATAAGAGGTGGACGGCTGAGATTTGGCCAAAATCGGTGATTAGAATAGGCATTCTAATCACCGTGATTGGCTTGACATTTCTCCTGTATATATAGCATAACCTGTATAGATTGTAAATTAATTTATTCACTTCTACTGAAACCAATTTTATTTCTTCTGGTGTTCTTACTTTCATCTTGGTATCAGTGAAAATAGGTTGCGATTCGTACAGTTTTTGATCCAATTTTCCCCTAAATTTCGTCACATTTTTTGTTTGTTCATCTTAAAAACAACAAAATTCCACTGTTTGATCTGAAATTGATCAAATTTTTCACCACGCTTTTTTTTTTTTAAAACAGAATTCTTCACAATCCGATCAATTTATCTGAAATTCAACCAAATTTCTTAATTTATTTTTTTACCTTGTCTTGTGCCCGAAAAACACAATACAAAAGGGGGCACTAACGGAGTGTCTAGCACATATCCTCCCGGTGTCATCACGTGTGGGACATGGACACACGATTCACCGAGAGGTGTCCGGGTAACTTAGCTAACAAGCACATAACCTTGCTCTGCAATTCATGTTGTATGCCAATAAAAGAATGCCTCCTACTGTCCTACATAGTCACTTTCCTAAAATGACCACAATCGAAAATGTAGTTCAATAGCTATTAAGGGAACTCGTTGCTAGGACAGTAAACCTCATTTTGATTGCACAGCTTTTTCTAAATAGCCAACCAGCAGAACAAAAGAAAACACCCAACTCGATCAGGTGTAAACGACCCAAAACCCCAGGTTACAAGATAGACAAAACACTAGACGGTATAATGGGATGATCGAACAGCAGCAGTCTCATGTCATTTGCTATCATAAAAACAGCAGCAGCCTCTGTTTCACATTGTAATAATACATACTAGTATAATCTATCAAGGCATAAGTTATACCCAAAATTGTCACTAATGGCACTCTTCTCAGGTGAATCAATGAGAGAGCGTCCTGACCAACCAACGTTTCATCAAAATCGTTTGTGAACAAGGAGTTTCTGATAAACCTTTTGGAGTACAGATACTTGTCAAACACTTCCTTGCTTACTTTACCTGACAAAAACATAACTACCTGTTGTATGGCTCGGACACGGTTACAGGCTACAAGGGTCCAACAACAGAATGCTCCTAACATTGCCATTTTCCCAGAAAAAACAAAGAAAAAAACCCAGAATGCCTACAAAGTCTTGCTCAGTTGTTAGAATTCATCCCATTCAGGTTTCACAATAAATATTTCATTTCAGAAAAGAGTACCTAAGAAGTCAAGCCAAAACAACCAAGGTTTTTTGGAAACCTTTATGAACAGAGGAATTAGCCAACCAGCGGAACAAAAGAAAACACTCAACTCGATCAGGTGTACACGACTCAAAACCCCAAACTTGTAGTAAAAGCCACATAACCTAATGGTTATAAGATAGACAAAACACCAAACTACGGGTATAATGGGATAACAGGACAGCTGCGGTCTTGTGTTATCTGCTATCATCATAAAACCAGATAGATGATGGATACATGTTACAGTATACAGGCATAAGGTTTTCCCAAAATTCTATACATCAGACTCAAAGACTAGTATTTGCAGGTCGCTAGTCAAACACATACTGTATAGCACCCTGTTCGGATCCTAGATAAAGGGGTATCATAAATTTTAGTCCAGAAGAACATGGAAAACAAGCAACAGCTAATCACATATTGCAGGACTCAAATCATGCCATTGCGACATGAAAACTCACAACACAGAATCCAGCAACACAAAATTATCAGCTTTTAAGGAATGTATTCACTGCCAACATCTGAAATTCAACAGCTCAAACTTATGGGTAGTATAAGGTCCATGCCTCAGTTTCACATTGTGATGCATAAAATCTTTCAGGCTCAACCTAACTAAAACCTTCTTTGGAAGAAAACAAGGAACACCGAAAACAAAACTACATAAACTTTAAGGATCCAAAGTCCAAACCATAGAAAAAAGGAAAATCATAAGAACCAGAAATTACGGGCTTACGGCTTCACCTACAGCTTTGGAGAATTATTCAGATACTCTTTAAGAACATTCATGACGGCACCAATATTGGCCTTGACTTGGCAGGGGGGTTACAAACTTGCAGGACATATCAGGGATAGCCTTTGTAACCCCAGAGTTCCTCAATTTAATGAGGGCAGTCTTAGCAACACTGGCATGTGGGCAAATGAACATCACGGTCGAATCAGCTTGGGCCATAGCAATCAACTGCTCCTCGGTAGCCTCCAAAAGAATGCCATTACAGTTCTCCTCCATACTGACAGGGTCACCAATCTGGCTGGTCGAAGGAAAGGTGGTGTTTGCCTTGACAGCCTTGAAATACTTCCTTATAGTACAGCACAACAGATTGACGTTTGCGGCCTTGAGCACACACCAACCTCGGCATCTTATCAGCCAAACCCAGCTCATGGCATATCTCAAACCACTTGTAAAAGGGATAGATATTCCCAAGTTCACCCTGGGAACAATGTGATCCAGGGCCATACTCGAACGACAATTAGAAAAATGCATACTAGATTGTCTGCCTGAACCAGAGTAAGTACGTAGGTCGAGCAACTTGACATCCAGGCAGTGGACAACGTAGGTACAACTGCTTTACATATCTCCAGACAGATTTTCTGCCTGAACCAGAGTAACGACACAGGTCGAGCAACTTGACATCCAGGCATTGAAAAACATAGGTGGAGCTGCGCTACTTTACATATCTCCAGGCAGTTGATACTAAAAGTGTCCACATCTTAGCTGAAGACGAAAACTTCAAACACGATCGATGCACAGGTAAGGTGGTTCCAGCCAGCTGCCTTCTCACAGATCCCACGGAATTAGAATGCAAGGACCGTGAATTTAAGAATGCTCCAATTGTACATGGCTATTAAGACGAATATATCCAATCAGACAAATACTCATCCAATCTAATCTAACACACCGTTCATGAAAAGCAGAAATCCCTACTAAAATTTCGAGTTCCATACATTTAGCAACATGTTTGGTAATACCTTTCAAACTACTATAAAAGAACAACACCAACTACAATAACAAAGTCAAGGTTCTATAAGGTTCCACTAAAGAAAAAAGAGGCTCAAAATAAAATGATAATCTATGGTATTGGTACCACACTTATTATTTACGTACATTTTAAACGATAAGATGGTTCAATCCATAATTTTATTATGGTTTGCTCTTCATGAATTCAAACAAAGTGGAAGGCTAATCACGCCATTCATTGTCATTAATTCATGTCTCTAGGCAAAAAAGAATCTATAGGAAACCATGGATGATAAATAGCTAAGATCAAAAGATAATTAGTATCACCGTATTCCAACTCCACTAAAAAAACCTAGCAGGTTAGAGAAAAAAAATTTAGAGAGATGGTTTGATATCTTACCTTTCTAGAATTTAGCAAGCTTAAACTCAAAGAAATTTGCTGCTCAATTTTAGATTTTAGCCAAACTGTGTAGAAAAAGGAAGCGATAAGCATAAGAAATCAATATATGCTAGTCCCAACACTATGCTGGGGAACTACACACATAAGTAGCCCATCATTTTCTCTAGTCTTGTGTGTGATGTGCCCTAGCACCGCGCTGGGGATAGCAAACCTCCCAATTATCTGTGGTATTTCCTTCACTGCAAGTAAAGTGTGATTCTGAGACCTTTTTATTTTTTTTTATTTTTTATTTTTTAAAAAGGTAAAAACGTTAATGCATAGAGCACAAAAAAATTTATTTCTTTCTCTTATAGAAAGTTTGTGGATAGAAAAGTACTCTTTTGTTGATGTAGTATGTGGAAGCCTTATGGATGACAACGGTTACTCAATCAATACCAATTATGTATAAAATTCTAAAACAACAATCATTACGAACATATAGAGTATCCACTATCCAGAGGCCGATACAATTTCATCATTCACTACCTGAAACCTGGAAAAGCTAATTTGCATACCTTCCTGCCTCGGCTTTAGTCTAGGCTGCAGACTTGGTTCACC
>JBBYHQ010332450.1:0-14012 GCA_038382645.1 Spergularia azorica
CACGTCCACTGTTATTGGATAATGCATTTGGTGGATCGTAACTAAGAGAATTCGATTGGGCTGAGTTCCCACAGATGCCCCACAGCAGTCCAGCACAGACACAGAAAAGGGGGAGAGAGAGAAGAGAATAAATAGAGAAGAAAATATAGAGAAGAAGAGAGAATTAAAGAATGAAAACTTCCAATAATTTGTTACACGCAAGTACTAGGACGACAAACAGCACTACAGCAAGCTGAAGACACAGTACATGAAGTAAATAGGAAACTGAAACGGAGTCAAAATGATTACACCAGTAAGAAATCATATCCTGAACAAGCAGACATACAGAAGAGCCTTGGCTTACACAGATTTGTGAGTACTTTATTGCTCTGTCTTGGAAGGCAGCGCATATTTGTTTTTTCCGCAAACTATTAAAGTAACCGCAGGAATTATCAATTTTTAAGCCATACATTAAGCAATAAATTCTTTTTCATCTTCGCCCGACCCTTTGGATGGGGAGGGGGAAAGAGACTGAATTTTCCTGTACTCTTTGAAAGCTTCATAGTTGCACATGACATAGCATCATCAATCTCTAAAAGTTACATAAGAAAGTGCCCTGACACGATTAAATGGCAAGCGGACATAATTTATTTGATTTTTGTGGCCAACAAAATCTTTAGTGGTACCAAAACTCAACCAAAAAGTCCACCTTACTAAAATTTGAAAACCTGGATGGATGTGGATAAGACTCAAGAGTGAGACCAAGGAAAATGTTTGAGAGTGAAGCAACAAGGTTAGTTCAAAATGTACAACCACCACAGATGTTTTTAGGGTCACCAAGAGACTGTCATCTCATCATTATTTGCAGTGGTGACATATTTTCTGACAACATGCTGCTCAGCAATATTGATAGTGTATGGCAGCACGGCCTAATATGCATTCATAACTTTCATATCCACTTCACTAGTGATTTGTTTACAGAATAAGATAGTATTGGCTGGATCTAAAACAAGTCCTTGCACACTATTTCTAAATCCACATTGTTGTGCAAACAACTTGAGAAATTTGAAAATACATGTAATCTGTCACAAACTTGTAGACTCATCACACGACAACTTACAAAAAGACCAAAAACATGACTCACCCGATCGAGAGTGCATGTAAACCAAAAAGAGAAAATAGTAGGAACACCAAAATAAATGCATAATCAGTGCAATCAAATATTTTTATATACAAGGGTGAAGCAAAGGGGTTATAGAAGCAGTGTAATGTATACTGACCTCATCACCTCTCCCATTAGCATTCTGATCCATCGTTGTTAACTCGTGATGCGAGGAAAACTGAACATAAACATTCCTTCCCCTGTATATATAAACAGCATGAGTGGGGCCATTAGGCAGGTATGGTTGCAGCATAATGAACTGCAGAAGTTCAAGCAAAGTAATTTGAAAATGAACAAAAATGCAGTAAAGTACTCCAAATCATGCTTAAATAGCCAACCTAAAACAAAACCTTCTACTTCTCTTCTCTATTTCATAGTAAAGGACTAATAAGTAGCTTACAACTACAGTGTGCCTTGTTCAGTTTATATAGTGCACCAAGTTGCATCATTTGGTTTCTATTACAATACTACCAAGCTTACATTTTTTGTCCAAAAAGGATTGAAGATTTGATAAGTTGTCACTTGCGGAGGCCAGTTGAAGTCCCAAAGTCAGAAATTGAGTTTCAATATAATGAAGGTTAACTAATGTATAGTAAAAACAGGAGGCCAATTGCAGAGTAAAACTATCCCATGGTACCACAAATTGAGCGCCAGTTTTCAACTTTTAGCTCCTCAGACTCAGCCCAAAACTTTAAATCCTTACCTCTTGCTACAGTACAAATGTTAGGAGAGGTTTAGTGTGATAGATATTAGTAGCAGGCTAAATAGAACTCAGTTAACTGGGTTTTTCAGGGAGAGCGGGGAGTTACCACTTACCAGGCAGCTTTGGCTTAGCTAACCTATGGCAGCTTGGCTGTTTAATGCCCCTACTGGAAGCAGGCGGTGTGTTAACTAGACTGCTTAATAAGTTTGAGCAGTTTAATTTTGCAGACATTGGGCAGACGAATATCTTGAAAAGAAAATACACACATAGTGAAAGGCCCACTTATTGCCCAGAAAGTAAAAATCCAAAAGACAGATACCCCCTCTAACTGTTCCATCACTATCGTACATACAATATGGTTGAGACTAAAGAGACTCCACACTCCACTGCTAACTGCCCTTAGGTTACAAGAATTCAATATAACCAAAAAGGGCAGACTGACCTCTTTATGCCACCAATCCAGCCTTTGCATTCCATATTTTAGGGCGACGTTGTTCCTCCAAAGTGAATCACTTTCAATGGCAAACCTCCAAAGACCCTTATCCTTGAGAGCCTCGTTCACATGGTGAAGGTGTCTTATACCAAAACCCCCATTCTACTTTGGACAGCATACTTCTGCCAGTTTACCCAATTGAAAACCTTATTCGGGTCCTTCTCTGTCCATAGACAATCACGCTGAATTTTTCCAACATTCGAGGCAACACTAGCTGGGATAACGAAAAGTGACCTGAATTAAACGGGTAAACAACACAAAGTGCTTTTAGGAAGAGTAAGACAACCTCCACCAGAGACAAGCTTTGATTTCCACCCAACAAGTTTGAACCGAAACCTCGCAATTATGGGATCCCAAACGGATCTGCACTTGAAAGATGCACCAAGAGGGATCCCCAAATAAGTGGAAAGGAGCAACTCCACCTCACAACCAAAGAAATGTGCTAAACCATAGAGATGGACACGTTGTCAACAAAGATAATAGCACTCATGAGTTAATCTTGAGGGCCGGACATTGCTTAGAAGATGACCAGAACACACCTCAAATATCACAAGTAATTCTCTTTAGGCTTGCAAATCAAGGTATCATTTGCCGACTGCCGTGGTTGATACGATGGTTCGACCCAATTATAAAAAAAGGTTAACATAATTATAACGAGGTAAAGAAACACATAGCAATAAGGTGGAGCAGCCCTGCAAACCATTTCCCAATACACTCACAAAACCTTCACTATCAAATTTGTTGAAACCACGTTGCTAAAAAGTAGGGAAATATGAATTAAACTGTGAGCTGAGTTTTACTCGAACTCTTACAAGGATAGCATTTCAGGAGTCATAAATGGTACCCTTAAAAATTTAGATTACTTCTGCCAAAAGGTACATTTTTCACCACTTAAGCCAAGACTTCCACTGTTGTTCTGCCTCGGACTCTCACAAAGGTAACAGGAATGGCCCATTGAATACAGTTCCTTAGACATTAGCCTTAAATACATAAAAGCTCTTTAAAGTTCTGGGTTACTGATCAGCAGACCTTATACTTGGTTGAACATTTGTGAAGTACTGCAACACATTCATGGCGGAAGGAACGTCTTGCATTTGAACAAGAGCCTGACAATATTTCACACGACGAAAATTGTTATTTAAACTGTACAATTCAAATCCGTAGTATTGTGCCTCATATACACACAAAGAAAAACCTGATTCTTCGCGCGCAGCATTACAAGTTTAGTAATAACTCCAAATGGTTGGAACAGCTGCAGTAGATCATTCTGGAAAAAAGGGAATGAATGCATTCAATCAGAGACATAAGTTTTTATAATTAATGAAGAATGTGAGGACAAGTGTCCTCATTGACCTAACAAATTCAGACACAAAATGCCCAAGTCCTTTCCAGATGAATAACAGGGCCCCTCAAAAACACCTGCTACCTTAGCTGGGAAACGGACAAGAAAAACAAGCCTCCACAAGATATAGTCAACAGAGAGACTTGGCCATAAAAATCATCATAAATCCCGAATGTTCCGAATGCAAAGGAAAATAGCTAGCATATCACAATACAAAGCAACTTCTCTTAGTTCGCACCCAGAGGAATGCTACCCACCTCCTCCTACCTTCTCTCCAATTGTCTCTTCTCACATACCCATACAAGAATGTAATGATTGCTAACAGAGAAATGGGGGAAAAAAAAAATTTATGGGTATGTGAGCGGAGAAGGTTGAAGAGAAGGTGGATAGCATCCACTTAGCACCGAACCCACAAAATTCGTGGGGACAAAAATCAACCACTGAGGGCAGACCTATAACTCCTCAAGCACTGCAATGCATCTGGCTGCTATAGGTATAAAGGAAGGTACTAGGAAGGGGGGTAATTCACACATCAATTTTTCCATATTCTAGATTGTTAAGGAGCATCAGGAAGCACTTGAAAAAGTCCACGACAGTAAGAATTTACAGCTTCCAAGGATCTCAACCTTGTAAGGCAGCCATAACAGCTTAATGCATGAAATTACCCCGATTCCTGCTCTAAGGGCGTATTAGTTGCAGCTTTTTGTCTAGCTGTTCCGCATGCAAGCGAAATTACTCTGTTATTTGAACAAATTTGTTCCTGTTTTACAAGCATGCGACATAGTAGCTTTTGAGTTGGTTTTTAGCATTTCAATTAGCTTTTTACAAACGTTACATAGAGTAATTTTCATATTCTTGACAAGTGTTTTGTTTTCTTCTTCCTGATATACCCCCTATCCCTCAAATTCCTAGCCTTAACTATGCTTTATGATACACAACCCTTTTCCGACTTTCCGTAAAAAGAAAAAGCAACTAGTAGGTTAATTATTAATATTATTAGAGCATTATGTTCACAAATATTAAATTACACATCTTTAAGTAGTCGATTAATCATGTTTTGGGTTTGATTAAGCCATTAAGGTTCATGAGATTACATAGATAAATATTTATTTGTATCGCTAATTGTTCACAAATAAAAATCAGAATATAGATACCAGTTTAGGAGAGAAAAAAAGATTCACATGTCTTTTTTTTTTCTTTTTTTTTCTTTTTTGTAATTTTAACAGCTTAATAGCTAGTTGTGCCGAACATACCAAGTAAATTCAGTTACTTGTACAGCTTACCTCTAACAGCTGTCAGCTAACACTCAACAGCTACTAGAAATTCTATAGCTAGTTAAAAGTATAAAACGCTACCAGCTACGACTACAGCTAGCCTGACAGACCCTCCATAGGCTAAATTCCTGATCATAGTGGTGAGCCTGCGCCCCTGTAATATATTACAAGTATCTAACCTTCTCTAAAACACAGATAGCAAGAGCTCGGACCTCAGGTAGAAATTTAGACTTCCAAGAATCCAAGTAGCAGTGATCACTGATCACAAACATTAAAATAGTGGCTACCACATTAACGAGTATTACAGCTAATACTCTTGATAAGTCCCCCTCCACACTCGCATGTCATAGTTGTCACACAAATTAACAGTTCCCCAAATGGAGATCAGGCTGTAAGTTTTAAGCATTCACTCTTAAGAAGCTCTTCTCAATTGAAGATCGCATAAATCTCCCTCATGGAAATCAAAAGCAGTAATTTGAGCATTTTGAAGGATAGATAGACCATAGAGGCGAGTGTGGATAAAATTTCTCAGGATAGTCATAGAGCTTGATTAGCTCTCTTTTGTATATGCGCGTCACCCCTTTAGGTGTCTTTTTGTATATGGGAGTCACCCGCTTGGTGTCCTTTCGAATATATTGATATCCTATCTTACTTATTAAAAAAAAAAAAAAAAACCATAGAGGTGAGGAAACAAAGAAGAGGTACACATCTCCCCATCTCATGTACCCTTCTTTTAAAAGGGTTTCAATATTTCTAAATGATTCACTATGATTTTGATATTTTATGGCATACACAAGACCGTTACTAGATGACGATTCATGTTAGCCGACCCCAAATCATTTCCAGGTGAAGCAGAATTGACCAATTGCAACAAAATTAATATGAGATGATTACATAGCTTCTTCAACACAGAAATCAAAATAAAAGAAGTACCCAACAAAATTAAACTGAAACTTATAAAATAAAACCAACAGAATCAAATGAATACCTCAGAAATTTCATGCCCAACATTTCGTACATGGATCACCTGGGATGGTTCAGCCATTATACAACCTGAGTACAAAAAAAACACACATCATAACCAACTCAAGAAATAACAAAGCATAAACATCCAGAGCAAAGTTTGAGCACAGAAATTTACAAGAAATGAGTGATAGTAGGAAACGGAAAAGAAACTTACACAAGAATTTTGACTCGAGAGAGAGAAGAGAAGAGAAGGGGGGAAATTTTGCAGGTTGAGATGAAAAAAAAAAATAACAAGAGAGAGAAAGATTAACCTAACCGATTAACTGAAGTACTCCAACTGTGTTCTTGACCTCTTGAGTTTGACACTCTCTAGTCCCTTCTTTGGTTGCGTTGTGGTCTGATGGCTATCGGTCCCTTTTTATTGTCCTGCCGGGTGAGACTGAAACGGCCTTGCGCATGGTTCACAAGATTAGGTAGACGGTTCGGGTCGTGTTTAGAGCATGTTTATAAGAGTACATTAATTACAATTGGGATTGTACCGTAAGGATATAATTATAGATTGGATCTTACTCTTTGTTGTATTAATTACGGCTCTGAATCTATTATAGATTTCACGAATAATTTACTAAGGAGTAGTAGTTGGATAATTTACGATGTTAGCAATGTGTCTCTTCTTGCTGATTTACGGGTGAGACGGTTTGCACATGGTTCACAAGATTATGGTTAACGACTCGATTCATCTTTTCCTCTTTTATCACCCCGGAAAAAAAAAAGTTGAAACCATTTCGTTTTAAGCCCAAAAAAGACATCCATTTTCTCACCTATCCAAACAAACGGAATTTGAGTTACCGCCCCTTTCCTTTTCCTGTCAAAATGTTATCCAAACAAACCGTTAATATGATTTAATTAGTTTTAAAGGGTCCGTCTTCTCATATAGGGTGTCAAATAGTTCCAAACGGCGTGACCAAACCCGTCGTAAGTCCCCAAAGAAATGTATTGAACATATTCGTACCAAATCTAAATTTTTAAGACTAAGAGTAAGAAATCAACCATTTATACTCAACGATTCAAATCCCCATATCCCACCCCCGACTCCGAAACATACCCTCGACAATTCAAACCCTCATATTCCAACCCGACTTCGAAATATACACACACTCTTTTACTCTTGCAATGACAAATCATTTTGGTAGCTCAACTAAAAGATGACCTCCTACTTCACATGTCCACCTCTCTTTCTCCCCTTCAAACTCTCATCACCAAGGTCGCCAATCCCACTCTCACTTCCAATCAAAACCTTAACTTCAACAACACGCCCGCCAAAATTCAAGCTGGCCACTTCCAGAAACGACGCCGCTTTCGACGAGGCGGCGTACGAAGCAAATCGGCTGAGCTTGGACGCCAAAGCTCGGGAATCATCAGAAAGAGAGATGAGAGAGAGTGAGGAGCGTGATGATGAAGCTGACCCAAAAGCTTGGAAATGGAAGATAAGGAAAAGGGTTTGGGATTTCATGGAAGCCAATAATATTGCCCAATTCCCTAGACCTGTTCATCATCGTATTCCCAACTTTGTTGGGGCTCCCCTTGCTGCTAATAAGGTTTCTTTTCTCGTAATTGTGCATTACCCTTTTACTAAATTTTCGGTACATTTATCGTCTTTGTATGTTTTCGACGTAGGGGTAAGGCTGCATTTATTGGGATCATGTTTTTTATGTGCTAAATTTGTAAGATTGTTTGTACTAAAGTGTGTGATACGGGTGGATTTTTAAGTACATATCGAATATCGTGTATTATTTGGTGACGCTATCTCATTTCCCGGACAAGCATAAAGTAGGCTATTTCATTTGTACGTTACATTGTTTGGCACGATTATCATATGTAGTTGAATGTCATACGTAGTATAAAATAGGAAGATATTGGGTGTATCTGTGGGAGGGGGGAGTGGAAATGTGGGGATTTTAGTAATGGAGTGAGATTGGATTTTTATTAAAGCGTGATTGTTACGTTTGATTGGTGTGTTGTTGATTGTTTTGATTAATAGATTGACAATTTTGGCAGTTTAGTGAGTTGGAGGTATTTCAGACAGCAAGATGTGTGAAGGTTAACCCGGATTCACCCCAGAAACAAGTTAGATTCTTGACGCTCTCTGGTCGGTTTTTCTCTTTAGTGAAAATGTGGAAATTTGATGTTTGAGTATATAGTAGCTGGTTGGAGTTGATTTTGTGTACAACATTATTCGATTATATAGGTTTATAATTCCAATGGAGCCAAAGACTTGATATTCTTTGGCTTAGTAATGTGACGGACTCAAGTAAAATGGCTCACCAAACTATCCGTGCTTCTTATATTGTGAAAGCTGCGCATGTCTATATTATGCAATGGTTGGTTCGAGACCAGGAGTCTTGTGGTTAGTAGTCGTAATGTCTATAGCTTGTTGATATAGCAAAGGTTAAGTAGCAAAGTCTATAGCACACACAACTGAGGATTATGGCAAATAATGTAATTGGTGAATTGTTATAATTCATAACAACAAAGGACAGCGAGTTTAATTAATAACTACCTTTTAATATGAAAGTTTATACTAGGATGTTCTAAAAAATCTAGAAATGCAGGATGCCTGTATGAATTTGCAGTTGTACTATCAGGGTGGATGCCAATTCCTTTGATTGTTGAAAATTTAGAACGAAACATCTTTCCTGCTTTATTGTTATTGCGCTTTAAATGGCATAAATGCTACATGGCTTTCATACATAACTATATAGTATGTATATCTGTATTTCTGCAACTGAGCTTTAGTTGAAACAAATGATGAATCTGGTGACATGTTGGTGTTCCAGGGGGAAAGCAACTCCTAACTCCTCAGCCACGTTTAAGGACAGGATTCTTTTCCGTTCTTGAGTCTCAACTGCTGACTCCAAGTACAATCAATGAGGCATGCACTTCAGTAGGAGTTGCAAAGCATGGAAGGCCGATTGGGTTAGATGAAAAATCAAGGTGGACTTGATTGTATTAGGTTCAGTGGCTGTCGACCCAAAGACAGGAGCCCGGCTCGGAAAGGGTGAGGTTGTTCTCCATAATGATCATACTATTTTGAACATGCTCGTTATAATTTCACTTGTTAAGTAAAACCTGCTAAGAGTTTTCTGTATTTGTCAATTCTGATGGTTGCTCCAACATTTTATTCATATGTGATATTTTTTTGTAGTCATACCTTGTATGATCAATTATTCAATTCAGATAAGTGCAATTGACGAGTTTGGATGTGAGCCTAATTTGTGGTGATAGGCTCTCTGATGGAGGAAGAAGTAAACAAGTTGTGACATTTTTGTTCATTTTGATAGGGCGAAGGATTAGATTTGTGACACTGACCAGATATCATGACTAGCCTTTGCACTTTTTTAGAAAGCAGTGAAGACATTTCATTTTAGGTTTAATTTTCATATTTTAGAGCTTCTTTCTCTTGTGGCGATAAATTCTATTGTCTTAAACAATCTACTCGGGTATAAATTCTTTTGCTTATTGCATATTGAAGAATTATCTTTGATCGTCTCCTATCTTCAAATCTGAAGAAGGTTAGTTGTAGTGAGAACCTCTATGATTTTTTCCCCCTTATATTGCCCTTATTTCTTGTAGAGTATCTCCTTCAGTCATCTTGCCTGCAAAAGAACTGTCACCTCATTAAACTGACAGTCTGAGTCACCATGGTGGTGCAGCTGGTGCTATCCTTCTTTTCTTTTTGACGGGCTGGTGGTGATATCCTGCAAGCAATTTAAATCACTTGTACATCCATAACCTTGTTTGTAAATTGTGCTGCAGGGATTTGCTGAACTTGAATATGGAATGCTGCGGTACATGGGGGCCATCGATGACTCCACACCTGTAGTCACTACAGGTATTGGCATCGTCTTCTTACTTCTGGTACTGTCAATTCCTTTTGTAACAAAAGTCATTGTAAAGGATCTTGCTAAACTTGTGTTAACTGGACAGAAAAGAACATCCTAGACAATATTCAACATGAAACACCTTTCGTAGAGAACATATAACTTACAATTGTTTTCATCAAACAAGCTGAATCAACAGAATTTTATGCCCTATTGTCAAAAAACAAAGAGCAGAAATTTGTGCAAGTACGATCAGTGCTGATTTACTGATTATACTTCTGTCTCCATGACAGAACGACCTGCAACCAGTATTATGGAAAAATTTCTTCTCAAACACACTATTCCTCTCTTTTAGAAGGATTTTCCACAAAATAATAGGCTCACTGCCCTTGCATTATTCTGTTTACGGATTTTGATGATTTGACTTTGATAATTTCACAAATTCTTGTGTGAGACGGTCTCATTGTATGAGACCACTTTACTATGTTACTTTCAATAATTTATGAGTTATGAGTTTATGACTCTAACTGATTCCCTACTTCAGCTGTTATGCATGGACTGAATTCGACTCTCACACTGCAGTGCATGATCAACAGCTGGTAGATGACATTCCAGCAGAGAAGTTGTTGATCCATGATGTACCAGTTGATATCATCTGCACCCCAACTCGGATCATTTTCACCAACAACTCGATACCCAAACCGCAAGGTTAGCAACTAGAATCTTGCAGCTTGTTTTTTTCTTTTTGAAATATATAATCATTCAGCTTTACTGAGCTACAAATGAACATTCTATAACTCCCTTCCAACTGATTGAATTGGTGACACTACTGTCACGGGTATATATTGGGAGAAGCTATCTCCGGAAAAATTAAGACAAGTACGTATCCTCCGAGAACTTAAGAAGAGAATTGAGCAAGAGACAGGACAAAAGCTTCCTTCTGGCCCGTCTGAGAAGCTACCTCCCACTGCTCAAAGAAATCGCTGATTTCAGTCATGATTCTGAAGACGCTTCCTTTCCTGTAATGTCATGTTTATAATGTGGTTCTAAGGCAAACCCTTGTACAAACCCTTTCTCACAAATTTGACTATATGTAACTTCCAGATTGTGTGCTACTTCAAGATAGTTGATGTTTGAGAGAACCGGTCGTCTCGACCTCTCTTATTACAGTATGTTCTACTACTGTTTTAGGCATCACTACAGGTTTCTGAGCTGGTCATGGAGACACTAAGAATGATTTCATTGTGAAACACTCAAGTAACGAAATCTGGACAACAAAGGTTGGTGATCTAAAAAGGTGACGACATTGCAGATGCGCTACTGTATGTCTGTATAGGATTAAGGTCGGGCTAGTCACCGAGCTGGGTTATCGGAGTTGGGGTGACCGTATAGTCGTATACCCTGCATTTTCTAAACGGGCCTAATCATGGCCGAGGTTAAGCTTTGGGTAAGATCGACCCTGACCCTACTGATCGTGGTTGGGTTTGAACAGCGGTAAGTTAAAAGTGCTTTTTAGTATTGCTTTGCATTAGATGATGGGTTCGGAGTCGGACTGGTGTGGCCGTGTTGAGGTAGAGTCAAGGTATAAGGTGGTACTCCGCACTAGACTACTAGCCACTCACTTTCCACACGAGTTGTTTGTACGGCTATGGTTTTAGTGGGGTTGACGACCCACTTGAACATTCTCGTCGACTAAGGTTAGACCAATTCTTCGACTGCTAGTGTCTAGTGAGTAGTGACATGAGAATACGTCAATGTACACTAAATTATCGGTGACATATTTTGACATTTTGTTACATCGTAGTACACAGATTGTATATAACCATTATATCAGAAAGTGCATTTGTTTAATCATTGTACACGAATTGTACATATCCCGTAGCTAATTCACAAACATACAAACGGCATCATTTTACTTAAGACTCCGTACTTACCACCTACAGGCTACAAGAGTCGAATCAGATTAAAATTATGTAATCTGTCAAATAGGTTTTGTGACATTCTTACAAAAATCATTTTTAATGGACCGAGTTACAATCAATGCAACACTAATTTAAAGAGAGTAGTAAAAATAAAAAAGCCGATATCTAGAACTATATGTATGGAAAGTTTATAACCGTATTGTGTATCGCATAAGTTTCTAAACTAGTGTAAAGAATTGCCTAGTGGAACGGCAGACCCACATATATCATCATCATTTTTCATGCATGATGCATAACATCAATCTTGCTCCACTTTCGTCACTCGTTACACAACTAATTCCTTCACACCATTGCCAAATTCAAACTTAATAATAAAGCAATATTCAATGGCCATAATAATAGTACTACGGAGTAATTATTAAAGAATCATGTCGATCGAGAGGACAAGTTCCACCAAAACAACACCTATTTCCTCAAAACTTTGTTTATTCATTTAATTAAATAATTTCTAATTGACGGTCTCAGCATTTAGTCAGTTTACAAAGAATCTCACTTAGCTTTTTCTATACCGTTAATAGGGCACTTGGACTTTTTATACTGGTGTAAAAGCGACTAATGAAACGTGCGTTGATCACTTGATCATTATAATTGATACTATTAAAAAGGTCATCTTGTTCAATTGTACTACTCCCTGGCTCCCTGCATTGTCATCACTTTTAACAAATTTTTTAGGCGATGTACGGTTTTGAACTAGTATAACATAACGTGTATGGATCTCATGGAGTTGAAATTTTGGTGGAGTTGGTGGAGTTTGCCATAAATAGTAATATAGCAACATCAAGAAAATCTTTAAATGCACAAATAAAATGTCACTTATCTTTTTCTTATCTCACTAGACAAACTCCACCAATTCCACCAAAATTTCAACTCCATGAGATCCAAACACATAACTATATAGGGAGCTTGTCCACTGTCTAAACTAGTTATCGAATTTCATGCATGTATTGGTGATTTCGCATGTAAGAAATGCGATTTTGGCCATTTCACCACTATTGCTCTTATAATTTTTTTACATCGAAACAACCAAATAAGACATCGTTTGATAATGTGTAATGCTGACGTGCGACACATGATGTTAGCAAAGATTATTGTTACAATTAGGTTAAAGGTGGTGGTAAAATCGAGTTATATTAGTGAAGTTATCTGATCTACTAGTTATCTAGCGGCTCTGATCCGTATACGCGATGATAAATTCATGTCAACATGGATTATTTATTAATCATTAGTAGTATTTTATATGGACCGTTTAGATTAAGTCGTTGATTCACGTGGCATTAGGGACATTGCATTAGCAAAAGGTAATGCTTTACATCATCAACTTTGCATAATTTAATGTTTGTTTAGTAAGTAGTAGTTACAAAGTTTGCTGATTTTTTGCTGATTTTTTTTTTGCTGATTTTTCGACTCCAAATTGATAGATCTATTAGAGCTCATCTTTCTCGAAACTACTCAAGATCGCAAGATCCCCTCGTTCAAGGCTGCTCTGATCAGCGATATCATAGAGGGTATACGGAAGTGATGTACCACCTTTGTGATCGTAGTTCTCAAGGATTTGAGTTTTATGTATGTTTGTCAGATTTGTATGATGAAATGATCGGTTTATCTTGTAGATACCGTATGGCTTTTATTAATGAATGAACGATATTTTCCTCTTAAAAAAAAAAGGTTACAAAGTTTAAAAAGGACATGAAATTAGTTAATTAATTCGTGATGTTTGGAGAATGAAGTACAAGGAAAAACACATTTACGAGCTTCGACTAATACAAACAAATTATATTGACCTCCTTTTGATATACTGTATTTCAATTGTGCACTTGGTTGGATATTTTCTTAATCTTGCATTTAAATTGATCAAATTGCGTTGAATTAAATAATAAAAGAAGACCTGATCTCCAAGGTTGAAAAGCTTATAATATACGGAGTACTAGCTATAGTAAACAACGTATTGGGCAAGACAGAGAGGTTGCATTGTGAAGACATTGGAGTTCATGAAGGACAATGAGAAAGCCATGGCTCAGATTCGAGAAGACAGAATGTAATTGGGTAGATTAGGAAGAATTTGTGAGAAAGATGTAGTTGTATTGATTCTGAAAAATTATAATTACAATGAACACTATTCTTTACAATATATAGAATAAGCCACTTGACACACTGAAAGTGATGTTTGCTTAATATAGCTAAACACACATATGGAAAGCTTCTATGGACTTCTTTTATCATGGAAGTGGTA
>JBBYHQ010332469.1:0-14012 GCA_038382645.1 Spergularia azorica
CGGGTTTTAATAATCCAGGAATTCGGTCCTCGGTCCACATCGGTCCGGTCCGGGTTTGGACCGATGAACACCCCTAGTAAGTGACATGATGATTAATGTTACTCCCTCTACTTTTTTTTTGTTTTGTTTTTTACGTTTGATTTAAATCTGTGAGAGAAATTCAAACCAAACGTAAAGAAACAAAAGAATTGAAGGGAGTAGTATATGTAAATATATATCATGTTTCACGTGGTGCTTCGTTTGTCTTCTCGTAGAGGAGTATAGATTTAGTTGTGCACTAGATATCTTGAGTTCGAATTTAAGTAGCGTAAAATCATAAAATTGGAGCCAAAATGTTTATGACTAGTTGACAATTAAAGAATTAAAGTTACTATCACTCTAAGTTAGATTATAGAGATGGCGAGTTTGAACCACGAGAATGTAGCTGAATCGGGTTCTCATACCGTCATGCGAACCGCTTTGGGATCTTAGTTGACTCGGACCGGACTAATATCCATGGTACAATGAGTGGACGAAACAAATATAGACATTTCAGGTTTCTCATTTTGGAAACGTTTCAAGTATAGAGAAACGAACCGAAACGCAGACACGTCGTTTCTATTGTGTGCAATGACATACAGAGTACTAGGTAGTATAAAAATAGGCACTTCATTCAAATGAGTCAATTTCAAACTTTGCAATTAGATTGCGTAATACTCAACATCTCAGTTTAACTTAATTATTACAATTAATTCTCACCCAAATCATATTGTAGCCAATCAAATTCTTGAATCGTGAACAAGGGGCTATCTTTTTTTTTTGTTTTTGTTATTGTAGATGGAAGTTCATCAGAAAGATGAGCAAACCCCATTATTATGTAAGTAAAACGTAATACTTACGCTTCTTCTTCGCCAAATATGAGTTTTTCTTGTTCATTCTTCATTTGCTGTAATTATTCGCAGTACAAAGAGACCAAATAGAAGCAGAGGAAAATGGTGAGCAAAATGAACAAAGTCAACCCTACATTTCATCATCAACATCAACATCTTCTTTTTCGTCGGAAAACTCTCCGGTCAAACAGGTGGCAATGACGGTGCGGACGACGGACGACCCTGGCTTGCCGGTGTTGACCTTCAGGATGTGGGTGTTGGGTATTTTGTCATGCGTGGTGCTGTCTTTTCTTAACCAGTTCTTTTGGTACAGAAGGGAACCACTTTCAATCTCCGCTATTTCAGGGCAGGTTGCAGTGGTTCCTGTAGGCCAGTGGATGGCTTCAAAACTCCCTAGGCGCGCCCTCCTGCAGGGGACGCGCTGGGAGTTTTCGCTAAACCCGGGGCCTTTTAATGTTAAGGAACATGTGTTGATTACCATCTTTGCTAATGCGGGTGCTGGTACGGTTTATTTTTTTTTTTGGTTGTGAGCTGGTACGGTTTATGCTATCCATGTTGTTACCGCGTTTAAAGTTTATTACAAGCTGGAAATCTCATTCTTTGTGTCACTTCTTGTTGTTCTTACCACTCAGGTGAGTAATTACTAATTAGAGCTTCCCTAATTATTGTTGATCTTATGGTAATTTGTTATGTTAGTTGGATTAATTAGTGATTAGCTCAGTAATTAATTAATGGTCCTATATAATTTGGTAGGTGTTGGGGTTTGGATGGGCTGGTATTTTCCGGCGTTACTTGGTCGAGCCGGCGGAAATGTGGTGGCCTGCTAATCTTGTTCAAGTCTCCTTATTCAGGTTATCCAATTTGATTTAACTTATATTTTCCTCTAACTTGCGTGCTAAAGTTTGTGGAACATGACTGACTATAGTGCCGAAAAGTCGCTTACATATGCATATATTGATACAAGGGTCTAGGTCCGCAAAAAGTGAGAAGTGTCACATAAATACTTATTAGGAGCGATGTCATTGAAAAACTTAGATGAAATAAGTTAAGACTCTAAATACTTGTAGATTAACTTTGATATGGAGTACGGAGTATGTACTAAGAGAAGTTTTTAGTATGGACATTTCGATGTTTTTTATTAGAACGGACGTTTTGATGTTTTTTTTTTCCTAGAAGTTAAGATCATTATTGGTCATTTTTAAACTTTAACGAAGAGTATTCAGTTCCGCGCTATCTTTTAGCCTGCTCCATGCTAGTCTGTCTCTTGCGCTCGTGAACTGCACGTGTCAAAGACGTATTGGCGAGGAGCAGTCCAAAATTTGCGTGGAATTATGCTTACCCTTGGGGGTGCTGAAAATGAATATAGTGACAATAATCGAATATAATTCTTAGAGTTGAATGTTGCACAGTAGCAAATGTGTCTAGATGCATTACCATTATTTTAAACGAACATCTTGTTTGTACATTCGACAGGGCATTGCACGAGAAGGAAGATAGGGCCAAAGGCGGGCTCACACGGGCCCAGTTCTTCTTGATAGCCTTCACTTGTAGCTTTGCTTTACTACATTTTCCCGGGCTTTCTCTTTCAAATGTTATCTTCCCTTTCTTGGGTTTGTTGGGTCTTTCCTCAGTCCGTACTAGCCCAACAGCTTGGGTCCGGGCTACATGGGCTCGGAATCTTTGCATTTGGGCTTGATTGGTCCACTATTTCATCTTACCTTGGAAGCCCACTTGCAAGCCCATGGTTTGCTACTGCCAATGTTGCTGCAGGATTTGTGCTTCTCATATACGTAGTGATTCCTATAAGCTACTGGCTCAACGTCTACAAAGCTAAGACCTTTCCTATATTCTCAAATCATCTCTTCACGTCTACTGGTTCGGTTTACAATATATCGGCCATTGTCGACTCTAATTTCCATTTCGATGGTGATGCTTACGAGAAAGAAGGTCCTCTTGACCTTAGCACCTTCTTTGCCATGACTTATGGTGTTGGTTTTGCTGCATTGAGTGCTACCATTGTGCACGTCGCCCTGTATCATGGCAGGTAACTCTACTTTCTTACCTTGCACCTCGTGTGAAAAAAAAATATTGATTACATTTAATCTGGATTGGAGACGGTTTCCTATTTCAACTAGCTAACACTATACTATATAGGGAAATATGGGCGCAAAGTAAAGCAAGTTTCAAAGACAGGAAAATGGACATTCATACAAAGCTTATGAGAAGGTACAAGGAAGTACCGGAATGGTGGTTTAGGGTAATTCTTGTGGTTAACATTGCGGGTGCCATTTTCGTGTCTGAGTATTACAAAGACCAGCTCCAGCTGCCGTGGTGGGGTGTTTTACTTGCGTGTTTCATTGCATTTGTCTTCACTCTTCCAATTGGGATTCTTACTGCCATAACAAATCAGGTAAAATATTATTGATGCAGAGTAAAATTGTTCTTTGTTTCTTCAAATTCTTCAAAATTGACTTCAAATTTGTAATATTGCACTAGTAATTAACAAGAGTATTCATAACACTTTGTACATTTTCGGTGTTCCACAGTCACCACACCTGAACATCATCACGGAATACATAATTGGATACATATACCCTGGATATCCAGTTGCAAATATGTGCTTTAAAGTTTACGGAAACATTAGTATGAAGCAAGCTGTTACCTTTCTACACGACTTCAAACTCGGCCATTACATGAAAATTCCTCCTAGAACAATGTTCATGGCACAGGTCAGTTTTTAATTTCCTCGATTATCAAGTTACAAAATTGATCGAATTGAACTGAACTCGTTTAATTTATTCAGGTAGTAGGAACCTTTATATCTAGTTTGGTGTACCTTGGCACAGCATGGTGGTTAATGGAAAGCGTCCCGAATATCTGTCAACAAGGACTCAGGTCAGGTAGCATGTGGACATGCCCTAGTGATACAGTCTTCTATGATGCATCAGTAGTATGGGGATTAGTAGGACCTCAGAGGATTTTCGGAAATCTAGGAAATTATAGTGCAATCAATTGGTTCTTTGTAGGAGGAGCAGTTGCTCCTGTAATAACCTGGTTGGCTGCAAGGGCATTCCCTAAGCAAGAATGGATCAGGCTGATCAACATGCCTATCCTGATTGGCGCGACAGCCTCAATGCCACCAGCAACCGCGGTTAATTACAGTACGTGGATTTTGGTCGGGTTCCTGTCAGGGTACGTAGCGTTTAGGTACGCCCCAGAGTGGTGGAAGCGTAACAATTATCTGTTATCTGGTGCACTGGATGCAGGTTTGGCATTCATGGGTGTGGTGTTGTATCTTTGTTTGGGTTCAGAGGATGTAAGTTTACGTTGGTGGGGAAATGAACTTGATGGGTGCCCTTATGCGTCTTGTCCTACACAGACAGGTCTTGTTGTTAAAGGTTGTCCTGCTGTAAATTTGGCTGTTTCATGATTTTGAGCCTGTGTACAATTGTACAATTGTACATTCTAATTCAATTGATTGTTATAATGTCAACATCACATATTCAATCAGTAGTTGTAAATTACATACGTGCACTTGAGGAACAAAGTATTTGATGATTATCTCGAGCTCCTTGTTCGTTCCGTGTCCAAATCTTCATGTTTTCACTCGAATTGGTTATTTATCTTAGCTTCGTGAACTTGACTATTCAAGCTCGATTCATTTAGTTAATCGGGTTCTAGCGTTAGAGCAAATAGTTTTAGCATTCAATTCAATTAAAAACAGAGGAGAAGCTAAGTAATATTCATGATTTCATGTAGCTTAAAATCACTCTAAATACACTTGTACACGTATAATAATACAACAAATGAGATCAAATAAGTTGAACACAGAGTTCTTGTGAATTATCAAATCATCTAGCTATTTTTTTTGAATATATCACAAGCCGCAAATCAATGATGCGAAGTTAATAATTCCCAACGTATTAGCCGTGAACATTAGACCTATATCATTTTATCGTATAATTAACTTACTGCACAAAGACCCATCGTACTTTGTATACGGTAAAGTGGTACGTACTAACATTTTGGCGGATCTATACCATTTGGCCGTATAATTTACACTTTTAACAATTGACAGACAGGCTTTTGTATCCTTCACAAGAGGCAAATGCTGAATACTGTATCTAGGAACTATGGAATCCTCTCTATATACGAGTAGTCTATAAAAATCTAGTGTATGTAAATGTGTCGTAATGGACAAGTTTTTGGGTAGATCAAAATTAATTGTTTGATACCACTTAATTCATTGTCACGTGGGTCAGGAGCTGGAGCAGCTCCATCTAACATCTTAACAAATTCCAACCCCCCAAATAATTTAACCAAAAAACAAAAAACCCAGAAGATTCCGTCCAAACATTTTGTCTACTAGTATCAACTATATGAATCATTCTTCATTTGGAGTTTTTCATTAGGAATCTCAAAAAAAAAAAAGTGTGGCTGATATGGAAGATGAATATGATCATCTTACCCCTTTTAGTAAGTTTAATTACCTCTAATTAACCTTTTTCTAATTCGTTACTATTTCTGTGTTTAATCATTTTTCTCGTTGTCGTATGATTGACGTAATTGGCAGTAGTACGAGAAGAGGAGAAGCTCCAAGAAGCGAAAGTTGGGGATGAAGTTGAAGCATCGTCATCAGCCTCTGCTTCGTCGTCGTCGGAATACGGCGAGGAGAATTCGCCGGTGAAGCAGGTGGCGATGACGGTGCCGACAACGGACGATCCAAACTTGCCAGTGTTGACCTTCAGAATGTGGGTGTTAGGGACTCTGTCTTGCGTGGTTTTGTCGTTTTTGAACCAGTTCTTCTGGTACAGAACGGAGCCGCTTTCCATCACCGCTATCTCGGCTCAGGTTGCCGTCGTCCCGCTCGGACAGTGGATGGCGGGGAACCTCCCCCGCCGCGTCCTCCTCCAGGGGACGCGGTGGGAGTTTTCGCTGAACCCGGGGCCGTTTAATTTTAAGGAACATGTGTTGATTACTATCTTTGCCAATGCTGGTGCTGGTACTGTTTACGCTATCCATGTTGTTACTGTGGTTAAAATCTTTTACAAGAAGCATATGACCTTCTTTGTCTCCTTGCTTGTTATTCTTACCACTCAGGTAAAACAATCTAATTAATCATACCTATTGTTATGTCCTTATAATTACAGCAAGGCTAGGGTTAGTTGTCATTTGGTCGATAAGGTTTGCTAGGTGATCGACTGTGTATTATTAAGTATATATCTGTGTTTATAATTTGGTCAATTTTTCCATTTCATTATCCACTAGGCAGAGTATGGTTTTTGGTGGGTTGGGAGTTGTATGGTTGATGAGTAGAGTTGAGAGCCGTAACAGATACTTTCTCCGTTCTTTTCAATTGTTACACGTATTCAAAGTAGATGTTAGCATATGAAAAGAACGGAAGGAATAATTAAGGGAGTTTTACACGTTATCGTAATCATTGTATTGGATAATGGATGAAGTGTTAGGAGTGTTGAAGGGATAGCTTAATTATTGTGTAATGATGGTGTTATTTGATCATGCATGCATGGTAGGTGTTGGGGTTTGGATGGGCGGGCATATTCCGGCGATACTTGGTTGAACCGGCTGAAATGTGGTGGCCGGCCAATCTTGTGCAAGTCTCATTGTTCAGGTTATTTGCATTCTTCACACTCTTAGTCTCTTTACTCCATGCCATTTTGTTTTTGGTTGCACATTATAAATGTATAATTAAGACGTAAGGAGAGCTGACTTTAGATATTTTATTAAAAATAAAAACATAAAAAATTTGCAATGTGTAGAGTACCACGTTCACGTCTTCTACATACTTACAAGTTCCCAACCACTTGAGAAATACTATATTTAAGGCAGTGATGATAAGGAAATTTGTCTTACAACACTTGAGTCATAATCACGCAACATAAACATTTTCTACTATGAATCTAACATGATTAGGAGGTCACATAAAAAAGAGAGCACGTAACAATTGCAAACTAAGAGAAACATAATGGCCTCACAACTCATATTATATAAGCTACTATTAGTAATTTCATGATCGAATTGTATCGGTGTTGTCATATGCTTGACTTGAAAAACTAAGAATGGTCATAGTAAGTTATCGAGAAACCGTCTCTCACAAGCATTATGCAACAGGGCTTTGCATGAGAAGGACGAACGCCCAAAAGGCGGACTTACTCGGGCCCAATTCTTCCTGGTGGCCTTCCTTTGCAGCTTTGCGTACTACATTTTCCCGGGCTATCTCTTCCAAATGTTGACATCTCTTTCTTGGATTTGCTGGATCTTCCCAAGATCCGTTTTAGCCCAACAGCTCGGGTCCGGGCTACACGGTCTTGGAATTACTGCATTTGGGTTGGATTGGTCCACAATCTCATCCTATCTTGGCAGCCCATTAGCAAGCCCATGGTTTGCTACGGCTAATGTTGCTGCTGGTTATGTGCTTGTTATGTACGTGCTCACCCCTCTCTTCTACTGGCTCAACGTCTACAAAGCCAAGACCTTCCCTATATTTTCGCAGTCCTTGTTCACGTCATCCGGCTCCAAGTACAATATCTCTGCAATCGTCGACTCCAACTTTCACATTGATCAAGATGCTTATGACAAACAAGGGAAACTATACCTTAGTACATTTTTTGCCATGACTTATGGAGTTGGGTTTGCTGCATTGAGTGCCATGATCGTCCATGTCGCGTTGTTTCATGGAAGGTACGTACATTTGATGAATTTAGCACAATTCTAGTAACGAGAAATGGATACACACTAGGTGTCATAACAATTAAGGTCGTTGGAACTGATACTCTTGACTAGGCACGTTTGATATTGAAATGAGCGTTATGATGAGTAGTCTAAAAATGCGAAAACAGGGAAATATGGGAGCAGAGTAGAGCAAGCTTCAAAGACAAGAAAATGGACATACATACAAAGTTGATGAGAAGGTACAAGGAAGCCCCAGAGTGGTGGTTTTGGGTCATCCTAGTGGTAAACATTGCAGTAACAATTTTTGCTTGTGAGTATTACAAAGAGCAGCTTCAATTACCATGGTGGGGTGTTCTACTTGCTTGTGGAATCGCCTTCGTTTTTACACTCCCCATTGGAATTATTACTGCCATTACAAATCAGGTACATTTCAATTCCAAGGATTATTAGAGAAAGAATGAAGTATAGATTCGATTATTAATGTTGGATCGTTCATTCGTTCTCAATAATGTGGCAGCAACCGGGATTGAACATCATTACGGAGTACATAATTGGATACATATACCCTGGATATCCGGTAGCAAATATGTGTTTCAAGGTTTATGGATATATAAGTATGACACAAGCTGTTACATTCTTACAAGACTTCAAACTCGGACATTACATGAAAATTCCTCCTAGAACAATGTTTATGGCTCAAGTAAGTTGTAACAATTATAATCAAGTTAAAATGTTGGTTAATCTCAAATTTTCATTTCTGATGCTAATTGTGGAAGTGTGAACTATACTCATCATCAGGTAGTTGGAACCCTGATCTCGTGTTTGGTCTACCTTAGCACGGCATGGTGGCTAATGGAAACAATTCCAGACATTTGTGAAGCAACAGCCTCAAACACTTTATGGACATGCCCTAGTGACACAGTCTTCTACGATGCCTCGGTCATATGGGGTTTGATAGGACCTCGGAAGATCTTTGGAGACCAAGGCATTTACGGAGCAGTCAATTGGTTTTTTATTGGTGGTGCAATTGCTCCAGTGTTAGTTTGGTTGGCTACAAAGGCCTTCCCAAACCAAGAGTGGATTAGGCTGATCAACATGCCCATATTAATTGGCGCGACAGGGATGATGCCACCAGCAACCGCGGTTAATTACAGTACGTGGATTCTGGTGGGATTCCTGTCGGGATATGTAGCGTTTAGGTACGCTCCAGAGTGGTGGGAGCGCCACAATTACTTGCTGTCTGGTGCACTTGATGCTGGTTTGGCATTCATGGGTGTGGCATTGTACCTTTGCTTAGGGTTGGAGAATGTGAGTCTTAGTTGGTGGGGGAATGACCTTGATGGTTGCCCTTATGCATCTTGCCCAACTCAGAAAGGTGTCTTGGTCCAAGGCTGTCCCATTATGTACTCCTAGGCCTACCCATTCCATCTCTCTTTTTCCTCTAAGCAATTTCCTAGTGTAATTCTATGTACAGAGTTGTCTATCAAACATTACTCTGCAATTGCATTGTTGTACATTTGTGTATTATGATTTATGGTCGTCTTCAAAATGCGATTCAAGATGATACTTGAGTGGGTTTGAGCCACTACAAAAGTGATACTTTCTCAACTTCGAAATTGAATTAGGGAAGTTTAGAATCGGATCATCGGATGGAGTACTATATGTACTATTTTATAAATACTTTCCCTGTCCCCATCCTTGTCCCCGCCCACCTTTGCATACCACTCTCGGTACGTTTAATCAAAAGGTTGTAAAAATTGCATTGACGTTCTTATTTTTACCTAAAAGTCACTGAAGAGCGGAAAAGGTGTATAAATTGTATAAAGTTGTATTCCGACATGACATTAACATTTCCCTACTAAATACGATACATAAATTTTTCTCGGAGTTTTACCTAAACGTACTCGAAAAGGTAAAAACATGTGTGGAAAAGGAGAGTATATATCGGTAAAATTGATTTCTATGAACTTGACCCCCTCAAAAAAAAACCAATCGGAATGGAAACGCAAGCGGAGAGTTTCTCCGGCGGTGGTGACGACGTAACGGCGGTGAAAGATCTCCGTCAACAGCTCGAATCTCGCATTGAAAGCCGTCACAAAGAACACGAAGAGCTTCTAACGTCGGTACAAACCCTAGTTCCCGACCTCTACTCCTCCCTAAATATCTCTCTCCACCTCCTCTCCACCTTCCACCGCCGTCCGTACACCCCTCTCATCCCCCCTCCCACCGCCGAACCCGCCGCCCGTCCCCTCAAAAAACCACACCTCCACCACCCTACTCTCGCTCCGCCTCCTCTCTCCAAGAAACCGCTCTTCAAATCCAACGAGCGTTTTAATGACGCCACCGGAAACGGAACTCCGATGTCGTTGCTCCGGTCAATGGTGGCGGTGTGCTTATTGGAGCGGGTTCCGTTCGAGCCGATCGATTCCTCAATGGTGCTCCGGAAGCTGGAGAACGACACTAAGGCAACGGCGGCGGAGAAGGCGGCGCTTCGTGACCTAGGCGGCGATGTCGGTGCAATTGAGGCGGCGATGCGATCAATTGCGGAGGATAACGGTGGAGCAGAACTAGTGGAGGACAATGTCGTAAGCGGGAAGTCTGGTCTAATGGTGATGAGTATAGACCGGAGTAGGCTAGTTAGGGAGTTGCTGGAAACACAGTCCGCCAATGGAAGGCGGCAGCAGTTTCTGGATTCGCCTTCGCCTTCGCATTCGATTTCGGAGGCTGGTAAGCCTCCTCTTAGTGGAATGGGGTGGGGCATTGAGCAGCCAATGATGTATACTGGGGGTGGGGGTGGGAGGGGGAGGGGGTTTGTTGGGATGATGCCACATCATCATCGGCCGCCTTTCGGCCCGCCTCGGAATGTTGTTGATGTTAAGACGAAGACGGAGGAGGATGTGATGAAGGATGTGGAGGTGATGGTGAATAAGCCTTCTTTTAAGGAAACACTTAAGTCTGAAGCTGGCAAAGAGATATATGATATTCTTACTCTACCTACTGCTCTAGAGATGCGTGCTGCTGAAAGGGTTGCTTCTTTTTTCACCAATTTTTGTTTAATTTTCATTTTGTGCTTTTTATTGCTTGCATTGTTTAGATGAGTTGCTTGTTGGTGACGATTTGATATTATGTTTATGTGCATTTTGCTATGACTGTTGCTAAGATGTTTTAACTTTTGGTGACGAATTGGTTTTTTATGTGCATTTTGCTATGACTGCTGCTAAGATGAGTTAATTATTGTGGAAGATTACGGTACTCGCCAAATCATTTTGGGAATAGGGCTTGTTTGTTGTGGTTGTTGGTGTTGGAAGATCACTCTTTTAGTTGTAATCAGTCCAATAGAAAAGATTGGATTATTTGAGTGGGATAATCAATAGAACATGATACATTATGTTCTGAATCTAAATCAGGGTTTGCTTGGATTGGGAGGAATTATTAAGGGGGTAATAGGGGCTAAAACAACTGGAAAATGACATAAAATGTGGTGGTGGAGGGAAGGAACAAGGGGTCGAGGAGGAATCATTACCCCCATATGGGAGTAATGCATTGCCCTAGGGCTCTATGGCTCATATCCTTCAACTTTGGACAACAGATGTTTCGCTTGTGATTTGTGAACATTTGTTGGTGGTGGCCATTGAAGCAAGAGATCCTTTAAATGTTTGATCTTTTATTTTATGTTGTGTGTTCATTCTTGATTTGCCCACGACTGAACACTTGCTCGATGAGGCACACAATACAATGCCTTCACATGCCCTTCTTTTTATGTGTACTGCATTACCCATGTCTACCAAGTTGTATCTTAGTCTTAGTGCTTGTGTCAGAGCCGTAATTATGCTTGTAGTTTGTTATGATCTACATAGAGAACTTGGCTGGTATGCAGATCTTTTTGCCCATGTACTGTGTCACTACAGGGATTATGGGATGTTGTACCATGTAACTTCTTGTGCTTGAGCCATCTGTGTGTTCTCTATGAAACTAACTTTGGCTATGTCTCTTTGGTTTCAGTTTAAGACAAAAGGCGGACCTCAACTTCAGCACTACTGCACATTTTTAACAAAAGACGATTGTCGAGGTAAAAGGAAATCCTTTGTTGCATGTGAAAAGGTGAGCACAGCGTAGATGGTAGTTTTTCATTCTTTTGTGTTTGCTGTGTCACTGTTTATTGATCATACAAACTAAAAGATGGTGCTGAATGCCTTGATGATTAGGTATGGATCACTATTGCTCTTGTGGTTGTCAAGGGTCTTAGCCTCGTTTATTCCTTTTAATAATATGATAGCTTAGTTTAACATCTATAGTTCTAACTAAAGCTGTTTTTCTTTCTCTTTCTTTCTTTGGAATGTTCCCTGAAAATTGCTGTGTGCATATTTGCAGTATTGCACTGACATACTCAAGTCCTTGTAATAAGATGCCTGTGTAGATTGTGTCTATTTGAAGTCTAGCTTCTCTTATTCTTCTGAGTCAAAAGATTAAGCTAGTGTCAATGGGTTGAATGTGAAAGGCTTTTACAAATATTAGATCTTGCTTTTCTGTTCTTCATCCAAACTACTGTAATATCCTTTTATGAGACTCTTTGGACCTTGGTAAAAACTTGGATAACACCCCATCTCAAGTTAGGGCAAGGTGATAGTCTAAGGCGTCAGTGTGATCTTTGAAAGTTGAAAACTCGCAAATTTTAAAAGCTCACCACGTCCCACTGTAAGCCGGTTTTACCCCCGACTTACCGTTAGCAGTATGCTCTCTAACACAACTCATTTTTTCTTTCTGTGTAGTCGCATTTTGTTTTGAAAATTACCTTCCTGAATTGTTTGCAGGTTCACTTCAGGCGCATAGTATCTAACCATACAGAAGCCGAGTTAGGAGACTGTTCTTTTCTTGATACATGCCGTCACATGAAGGTATGTTTTTATTCTAATATCTGACATTATGCTATATCATGCTTGTGATGGTCTCATATGTAGTTAAGGACTCAATATTTATTGTTTTTTTTTTTCTTTTTGGTATTAAGACATGCAAGTATGTACACTATGAGCTTGACTCGACTCCAGATGTGTCACCAATGAGTGCTCTAGCCCCACCTAAACCACTAAAAACTCAGCGAGCGGAGTACTGTTCAGAACAAGAACTTGGTGAGTCACAGTGGATCAATTGTGACATACGGAATTTTAGAATGGATATATTGGGGCAATTTGGAGTGATAATGGCTGACCCACCATGGGATATTCATATGGAATTGCCTTATGGGACAATGGCTGATGATGAGATGCGAACACTTAATGTCCCAGCGTTGCAGACCGATGGTTTGATTTTCCTGTGGGTCACTGGACGTGCCATGGAGCTTGGGCGTGAATGGTAAGTACCTGTTCTTAATCTTGAGAACTCTTGTTAATTTTATTTATGTTATTACTCTGTTGCATTGAATTCAACCCTTTTATCTCAGAACATTTCCAGCTTGTGCTACTAATATTATGCTCTGTGTTTTGCATTCATTTTTAGTCTCTTTTGGCCATGAGAATTAGCTAGCTGATTTAAGGACTTTGCGGTTTTTTTCATCTTATTTGGATCACCTTGTTTCATCTCCTAAAGACATGGATAATAAAAAGGGTTATCACTTTGGTCATGATCTGACAAATTGAATTGCTTCACTTTTTTATTCAAAGACTTGTTAAGCGCAGCTTTGCAAAACTAGAAGTACAATAGTTTTGTGGAAGAACCTTAAGTGGTCAACGTACCCTGTAGATTGGCAACTGCTGTATGATCCTCACGAAATAATTAGTCCTTAAGTACACAGTATCCGTATAATTCAAAATCTGTGATATTTTTAGGGAATACGACTGAATAGAGACTCCTAGTGGTTCCGTGGTATCAAGTATATATGTTTAGACTTTAGTTGAGTAATTAATGCCTAGCCTGCTGTGGATTGAAAAATGAATTGCTCAGGTGCAGCTTTTCAAAACCTAGAGGTATAATATGGAAAACCCATGAAGTGATTAATGTATCCTTCAAATTGGCAAATAGGGATGTCAAATAATTGAGTGAAGACCGGGTGAAGGCTCACCCGCATCCGTCACCTGGTTAGCTCACCCGCATGTGTCACCGAGTTAACCCACCACGCCCATCAATTTATATCAGCTGTCAAAACAGTCATCTGACTAGTGGGATGGGTGACTGATGAAACCTTGCATGAGACCTGGTGTATATGTGTAGTTGAATAGTTGAAGGCCTTGAAGCCTAGGCTGAAGTGCATGTAAAGTATCATAGGCACAGAGAGTCTAGGACTTGAGGGAAAGTTTTTGTTAGTCTATTGTCACCACCGGTGCCACAAGTTAAGCCTTCATTCAGATAGGAAAGAATATTGGTGCTTGCTTTGTTTTTACTTACATACTAAATGCTGTCAGAACTGAGGTCTTTTTAATTGCATGTTGCAGTTTGGAACTGTGGGGTTATAAACGT
>JBBYHQ010332490.1:0-14008 GCA_038382645.1 Spergularia azorica
ATTTATAATTGACGGAAATAGAGGACTTAACATAACTTAAGTTTGGGCCCAATTTTGGAAGATGTAAGCAAACGTTTAATTATTTCTTTTGTTAGGTTAAGGTGGGATTATTTTCATAAGATTGAGTCAACATTGGATGTGTGTTTTTCACTTTTTCCTAAATAAAATTGATATGATTATTTTCTTTTGTTAGTCATCTCTTTCATACATATACCCGCATTAATTTCATTTAAATATTTTTATCCTTTTTTTTTTGTAATGTAATATAATGCTTTTGATCTCGAGAATCTTAACACTAATGGGAGAATCTGATCTAAATCTTCCCGTCCAATCATTTGCATTACTTTTGCTGACATGTCGCATTTTTATTAAATCTTGACATGTCAGCTTTTTATGCAAGCAATTATTAAAAGTAATAGATTTCTTACATTTTTTCTGTCTTGTACGGTATATTGACCTCATAACTAAAATACCTCAGCATAACGGAGGTTGTACACACAAATCGATTAATCAAATTAAGTTCCAAAATAATCACATTGCACAGTTCGATAAGAATCTTAATTAATTCGCCGTGCAATTCTTTTGGATATTTGATTTATTGATTAGTTTGTACACCTTTCTCAATAAAAATAGTTCGTTTTTTAATATGTGGTGTTTGAGTTGAAATGAAGGGGTAGTTATGAAAACTTGGATCTATATGATACAATCAGCAATGCTATGATAGTCGTACATCAGGATCAACAGAAGTTTGGCGCGCAAATTAAAAATGGAGGGAAGGATTTGAATTTGCAAGGAGTTGGATATTCTGTGGAAATGGGTAGTACATGCTGTCATCAGACCAGCTCAGCTAATCCAATCCTTCTAGAAGAATCCGAAGCCAGCACATCACCTGTCAATATCAGAGGAGCGTCTGACAGCTTTCTCCCAGCTACCTAGGATCCAATGATTAGCCAATCACTGATTCATTCACTGAATCTGATAGCTATCCTATGGCAATGCCACCTATCTTATTTTGTTGTACTTTTTGTCTTTATTCCCTAAACTGGCTATATAAGCACAGTCTCTGTAGTTGTAAGTTTTCATCTCAGTTTTAATCAAAGCTCTTGTAGAGCCAAGCTTTCCACAAATTTCATTTCTAATCTTCCATTAATCATAATCCTAGATGACATTCTTTATCTCACCACAGATTTTGATCACATATGAGCCTATCGATCTTTATGATTGAACAGCTCATCGTTCTTATCTTAACATTTGGTCATCAGAGCTTGCTTTCCTCTTGACCTGTGTCGAGAAAATTTCAGAAATCCAAACTTACCAACGCAGGAAGAAGGCAGAGATGGCGGAGATACAAGAGATGAGGGAGAGGATGAAGCTGCTCAGTCAGAGTCTTGCATCACTTTCTTCGTAGCTAGAGAGTTACAGAAACGGTAATAATCGAAATCATAACTCTAATACCAATCTTATTAGAACTCCTACAATAAAGTTCCCAACTTTTGATGGCAATGATGTTGATGGATGGATTTTTAAGTGTGAACAATACTTTTCTATTGATAATGTTGATGATGTGACAAAAGTAGTTTATGTTGCTATGCATCTTGAGTCAAAGGCCTTAGCTTGGCACCAGGGTTTTGAGAAGAGTATATGTAGGAATACCACTGTGCCTTGGGGTTGGGCAGAGTATAAGCTTGCTGTTAGGGCTAGGTTTGGGGATACTCAGGAGGATCCAATGTCCGAATTACTAATGTTGAAGCAAGTAGGGTCTGTCCAGGCATACCATGACTCATTTGATGTGTTGCTCAGTAAGCTAAACCTTCAGCCAAACTATGCTCTATCATGTTTTTTATCTGGTTTGAAGGAGAAAATTGTTGTTATGGTGAGAATGCTAAAACCTAAGAACATTCAAGATGCCTATGGTCTAGCAAAGCTCCAAGAAACATCTTTACTGTTGCACAGGCCTGAGAAAAGCCACACCTCAATCTTATCATCACCAAAACCCTTTTCTCCAAGACCTTACAACCCACCAGGAGGGTATAAAAGCCATTCACATCCCAAAATAACCCTGCACCCACCCCTAGATTCAGAGCAGCCAACAATGCTTTGGAGTCTAGAAGAGAAAAGGGTCAGTGTTTCTATTGTGATGAGAAGTATACACCTGGGCATAAGCTAGTGTAAGAATAGGAGACAGTTGTTTGTGATGGAGTCTGAGGAGGGAGAAGTGCAGATATTGGATAAGGATGAGGAGGTAGAAGAAGAGGAGTTGGAAGCAGGACAGATTGCTCAGATCTCATTTTATGCATTAGCTGGGCAAAACCACTGTCAAACTATGAGGATTCCAGGTCAGATTGGGAGGAGAGTCTTGAGTATTCTGGTGGATAGTGGGAGCTCTCACAACTTCATAGACCTTGGCATAGTGAAGAAGCTAGGCCTGAAACCTGAACTTATTCCACCCTTCAATATTTCTGTAGCAAACGGGGCAAAGGTAATATGTCAACAGGAGATATCTGGGTTGAAATGGAAAATCAGGAACACTTAGTTTCAGGCAAATTTCTATGTAATACCCCTAGGAGGCAGTGATGTTGTGCTGGGCATCCAATGGTTAAAAACCCTAGGACCCATCACTTGGGATTTTGAGAAACTCACTATGAAGTTCAGTTTTGAAGGGAGGAGTCATCTGCTGAAGGGAAATCAGGCTGCCCTGCTCAAAGAGCCATCACTGAAGTATGTTGGGAAAGTTGTGCAGGAATCTGCTCAGCTGGCTGTGCTACAGGCACAAGAATAGGGTGAAGCTGAGTTTTTTGCCATTCAATTGGCTAACATAGATCCAGAGGAAGGGGCAATGAGGCAGCTTCTGGACAGATACTCAGATGTGTTTGAAGAGCCAAAAGGATTACCACCATTAAGACCTGGCCATAACCATAAGATTTGCTTGAAGGAAGGATGTGCACCAATTAATATTAGACCCTACAAATACCCCCTGATTCAGAAGGACATCATTGAGTCCATGACTCAGGAATTGTTGCGAAATGGAGTTATCCAACATAGTACTAGCCCTTATGCATCACCTGTGGTATTAGTTAAGAAAAAGGATGGGACTTGGAGGATGTGTGTTGATTATAGAGAGCTTAACAAGCAAACTATAAAAGATAAATTTCCTATTCCATTAATTGAAGAGCTTCTGGATGAGTTACATGGTTCACATTATTACACCAAGATCGACTTAAGGGCACGGTTTCATCAACTGAGAATGGAGCAAACAGACATTGGGAAGACTGCATTTAGGAAACACAATGGGCATTATGAGTATTTGGTGGTGCCCTTTGGACTCACTAATGCACCCTCTACTTTCCAAAGTTTGATGAATCAGACTTTTCAGAAGTTTTTGAGGAAATTTGTGCTGGTGTTTTTTTATGACATACTAGTATACAGTCCAAGTTGGGAGATGCATCTGTCATTTCTTGAGCAAGTTCTGCAGGTAATGAGAAACTCTCAGTTGTATGCCAAGCCTAGCAAATGTTGTTTTGGAGCTGTACAGCTGGAATACTTAGGCCACATCATTTCCTGGGAAGGAGTGGCAACATAACCATCAAAATTGGCAGCGGTTAAGCAGTGGCCTACTCCTAAGAATCTGAAGCAGCTAAGAGGTTTTCTGGGATTGACAGGGTATTATAGAAGATTCATAAAAGGGTATGGAGCAGTTAGTAAACCTTTGACCAACTTACTGAGAAAGGATGCTTTCCATTGGGATCTTGCTGCACAACAGGCATTTGATCAACTTAAGGAGCTAATGACAACTGCACATGTGCTTGCCCTACCAAACTTTGCCAAACCATTTATAATTGAGACTGATGCTTCAGGAAATGGAATTGGGGCTGTGCTAATGCAAGACAACCACCCAATTGCTTACATAAGTAAATCCCTAAACCTGAAACACCAAGCCCTGTCTGTATATGAGAAAGAACTACTAGCCATTATACATGTTGTAACCAAATGGAGCCAATACTTGGCTGAGAGGCACTTCATAATCAAGACAAATCATCAAAGCTTGAAGTATCTGTTGGAGCAAATTATCACCACCCCACTACAGCAAAAATGGCTTGCTAAATTACTTGGGTATAATTATGAAATAGCATATAAGAAGGGAAAAAAAAATGTGGCAGCAGATGCTCTTTCCAGGGTGCAAGGTTCAGAACTTCAACAAATGAATCTTAATACCTTCAATACAAATCTACTAGAGAAAATTAAAGAAGCTTGGAGTAAAGAAAATGTCTTATCCCAAGTTATCCAACAATTAGAGGCTGATCCAGCTTGTCACAAACAATACAAGCTGATAGGAGGAAATTTACTGAGGAAGGGGAAACTGGTTGTTGGAAATTATGATAATCTGCAAAATTTGATAATCTCAATCATGCATGATAATCTTCAAGCTGGGCACTCTGGTGTGGAAGCCACCTACAAGAGAATCAAGGAAAATTTCTACTGGAAGGGCATGAAACAAGATGTGAAGGATTATATTGCAAAGTGTTCTACTTGTCAACAATGCAAATATGATACCTCAGCTTACCCTGGAAAACTACAGCCCCTGCCCATACCCAACAAGATTTGGACAGATATCAGCATGGATTTCATCAATGGATTGCCTACATCAATGGGAAATGATTCAATACTAGTTGTGGTGGACAGATTGAGCAAATCAGCCCATTTTATTCCCTTGAGTCACCCATACTCAGCATCAGAAGTAGCACAAGCCTACTTTGATTTTGTGTATAAACACCATGGAATGCCCTCAAGCATAGTGAGTGACAGAGATCCTATATTTTTGAGCACAGTATGGCAGGAGTTGTTTGCTTTACATGGAGTGACCCTAAGTTTCTCATCCTCTTACCACCCACAGAGTGATGGGCAGACTGAGGTTCTAAACAGATGCTTGGAGACCTACCTGAGGTGTTTTTGCCATGAAACACCCACTGACTGGTGTAAGTGGTTACCTGCTGCAGAATTTTGGTACAACACTAGCTATCACAGCTCACTTAAGATGACACCTTATGAAGTATTGTATGGACAGCCTCCACCAGTGCATTTACCCTATATGTCTGGGGATAGTAAGGTTGATGTTGTTGACAGGGCCATGGTTGATAGGGAGGAGGTCTTAAACATTATCAAGATGAATCTGGCTAGGGCTCAGAATAGAATGGTGCAACAGGCAAACAAGCACAGGAGTGACAGGGAGTTCCAAGTGGGTGATTATGTGTATTTGAAGCTACAACCCTATAGACAAGGCTCAGTCTCAATCAGTGCTAATCAAAAGTTGGCTAAGAAATACTTTGGATCATATGAAGTGAAGACAAGGGTAGGGAAAGTGGCATATGAGCTAATCCTGCCTTCTCAAGCTCAGATACACCCTGTTTTCCATGTGTCTCAGCTTAAGCAACACCATGGAGCACCACCCATAGCAGTGTCTAATCCTATTCCTACTAAGCCAAATCCTCCAGTTATGACTCCTGAGACAATACCAGTCAGAAAGACAGTGAAAAGGAGAAGGGTTACAGCTACTAAGGTGTTGGTAAAATGGAAGGGCAGACCACTGGAAGACTCCACTTGGGAATTCCTCTATGATCTGCAGAAGGCTCATCCAACCTTTGATCCTTGGGGTCAAGGATCATCTGAAGGAGAGGGTGTTGATACAATCAGCAATGCTATGATAGTGGTACATCAGGATCAGCAGAAGTTTGGCGCGCAAATTAAAAATAGAGGGAAGAATTTGAATTTGCAAGGAGATGGATATTCTGTGGAAATGGGTAGTACATGCTGTCATCAGACCAGCTCAACTAATCTAATCCTTCTAGAAGAATCCGAAGCCAGCACATCACCTGTCAACATCAGAGGAGCGTCTGACAGCTTTCTCCCAGCTACCTAGGATCCAATGATTAGCCAATCACTGATTCATTCACTGAATCTGATAGCTATCCTATGGCAATGCCACCTATCTTATTTTGTTGTACTTTTTGTCTTTATTCCCTAAACTGGCTATATAAGCACAGTCTCTGTAGTTGTAAGTTTTCATCTCAGTTTTAATCAAAGCTCTTGTAGAGCCAAGCTTTCCACAAATTTCATTTCTAATCTTCCATTAATCATAATCCTAGATGACATTCTTTATCTCACCACAGATTTTGATCACATATGAGCCTATCGATCTTTATGATTGAACAGCTCATCGTTCTTATCTTAACACTATACCTATGAACTCATGAAGGGCCAAAATGCACTATACTCTTTCTTGAGTTCTAGAAAGATTATATGATCTTTCTTATAACACAGTGCATTTTTCTATGCCTTTTAACAGAATTAGAGAGTGTTTGGGAACATGGATTTGATTTACAAATCCAAATTTAACTCAAATCCCATGTTTGGTAACACAAGAATTTGAGAATTTGGATTTGTATCAAATCTTTGGGAATTTGATTGAAATCAAATTAGTTGTAAATCAAATGACACCAAAAACCCTGTCATTTACAAATCCAAGGTTTATTTTTCAACTAAAACTTCCCCCTTTTCTCTCTCCTCCCTCCCCTACCCAATTCTGCCGCCTCTTCGCCACCACCCCTCCGCTGCCCATACACGGACCTCCACCAACCACCTCGCCGGAGACACCGTGACAGGCGTACGGATAAGGCGACCCCACCGACTGGCTTTTCCATCGCCACCACCAGCCTCCACGCCACAAAATATCTCCCTCGATTTCTTCTTTTGTGTACTTCTCATCCGGTGAGGGGGGAGGTATGAAGGGAGGCGGTGATGGAGCTTGGGGCTGAGCCGGCCGGTTGACGGCGGTGGTTTCGGTGGTGGTGGGGTGAACGAGGGAAGGGCGTCAGTGATGGAGTTGGGAGGACGAAGAGAGAGAAATTTGAGGGCTTTGGGTGAGTTTTAATTTTTGTTAAATTTTAAGTTTTAGAAGTTTAAATTTTTTTGTTTAAAAAGTTTATTTTAATAATTCAGTTAGATTTTATTTTATTAAATACAAATTCGGAATTTCAAATTCCTTGTCTTTCCAAACAAAGAATTTGTATTTTAAATTCTAGATTTTGAAATTTGAGATTTTCCAAACATTGGATTTGTATCTCAATTCCAGATTCTCAAATGATGGATTTCAAATGATTATAAATTCTCAAATACTTGTTTCCAAACACTATCTCAATTCTTTTCAATACTCTCTTCAAGGTAGAACCAGGGGTGGAGGATCTATACGACTTGGAAGTTCCGGCTATATCTTCATGTCCATCATGTTGTTTACCTACTGATCAAATGTTAGCATTTACAGACCATTATTTTTAAGCACATGATCTCCTAGCTAGCATGCTGCTACTCTTTATATAATTGCTTTGAACACCTCTAAAACATTCGGTATTATTTCGGTTGCAATCTGCCTGCACTTCTTGCAATCTTGCTCAGTAATTACGCTTTACGACTAAGCCAGAAACACTTGTTAGTTGTGACCACTCACCAAGTTTGAGCAACATATGGAAAGTCTATCAGCAGGAAACTCAATTCAACATCATCAAGCAAATACAAGCACATCAAGTAAATTGAAGCTGAAATGGAACTCTTAAGAAGACTGTTAAATATGGGTCTGACTATTGCTTAATGCTTAGATGAGAAAACTTATGGATGATTCACCAATTTTCCTGGTGAATTTGAACAAACGGGTAGTGATAACATTTTCCATATTCTCCTGATTTCTGGGACCAACAAGTTCTTACCATGATGCTTTCTTTACACCCAGCAACTCGCCCTTCGATGCAAGCTCACGGAAAACAATATGAGACATCCTGTTCTCGTACACAGCACGGGGACGCCCTGTCAAGATACATCGGTTCCTAAGTCGAGTGAAAGCACTGTTTCTTGGCAGCTTGGATAGCTTCTCCCTGGCTTTATCCCGCATGCTACTAGCTAGGAAGACCTTCATCCCTCCACATAGTTTATAAAGTTGTCGCTTCAGCTCATGCTTGGCTGCCGCTAGCTTAGTCAAGCAATAACAGCGGGATCAGGGAATGTGAACTCAGACATTACGGGAAGAGCTGCTCCCAAATGGCTGTGGTTGGCTTTGCTCCTTGCCTACAAAGCGGGGCAAGTTAAGTCGTTTTCCACTTAAGCTGCCTACGGTGATAATCAAGTATGCGATGTTCCGGTTATCTCCAACATAGGCACCTACTCCAGTCGAATAACCTATAAAGAGGGAAGGAAAGTTCGAGCATCAACAAGCCATAATTTCTGAAATCAACTATGATACAAGACTCCAAAATTAGTGTTAGTAAGGCAGTAACTTCAGCTATTCACCAACTGACAGAGCAGCCTTACCCAAGAATCATGACTACCCTTCGTCTCTGAGTAAAACAACCATGAACACAGGGAACAGCACCCACACATAGGGTCAGTATGGGCACCCAATGCCAACCAGTGACTCGGTAAGGCAGCGTGCCATTTACTAAAGGCACAGTAATCAGTTAACCCCTATGTTTAATATCCTTCAAAACTAATACTCATATGCCACTTTTGAAATTGTAGGCAACTTCTGTAAGAAGACAGTATTAACAACCTCTTCCAGCAATATTAATACACATTATTCCACGTGTTTGAGGTCAGAGCTATGTTTTTAATCGAAATAGTTATGAACTTGTGTAGTTTTTGGCAACTGGGGTAAAGGTTTCTAATTTGCACTACATCTCCAGAGACGAGCAGAGAAACAAGTGGAACCATGCAACTATGCAAGAAAGTGGAAGACTTTATTCATGCCAAGGGTGCTATCATAGTCTGTCAACTGTGGCAAATTCGTCGGCTAAAACCATCTAATATCACTCTTCGATAATCTTAAGCCAATCTGATGTTACTCAGTAATCAGTACTACTGTCTACTGGCCTAATGTGAAGAATAGAAAAGACGATCTATGTAGTGCACCCTACTAATCCGAAGTGGATTGCACCTATGTTCATATACAGTATACTGCTCTCACAGTCAATCAAGCCTACAATCCAAAACAAACCATTTCAAACTCGACCTCTAGTGATGGTTCTGCGGTTCTATATTACACACAATAGAACCAAACCAATTTCTTGCCAGAAACAAAAGAATACACCTCTGAGACAACATTCCCAGCTAATACTAGCACCAAAGGCAAAAACTTGGGTGAGCTTTTAAGATTCCAAGTCGAAAACTTACCCCATAAGACAAATCCTTACAAGCTTACATAGTCCAATCGTAAGACTGTCTTACTCGACTTGCATTACAACTAGAAACTCATTTCATCAGTGTCACCAATTCAAAGGTAAAAACTTGGGTGAGCTTTTACGATTCCAAGTCGAAAGCTTGCTCCATAAGACAAATTCTCACAAGCTCACAGGGTCCAATCGTAAGACTGTCTAACTCGACTTGCATTACAAGTACAACTAGCAATCCATTTATCAATGCCACTAAAATCCTCACATACAATCACCCTAGCTTCTAGAGCAATACACAGATATACAATCGAAGCGAATCCGACATCTCCTAAATCAATCAAAGCTCAAACAAATAAACAGAAATCAACCAATTTTCATACTTTGGTTATACAAACATTTCAACAAACAGTTGGTGGGCAATAACAAGCAAAACCCTACATAAAACCCAATGAACAAATAACTTTATGGACTACAATCATCATCAGGAATATATACCCAAATGGAGAAATTGAATGAGGAACAAACAATATGAAGTTGTAATAATTACCTCTTGTGGGATGAAATTGGGAAGTGAGATTAACATACAAATTTTACCCACAAATTCTTTTTGATTGATTATTGAATTCTTAGTAACTAATGTACTCACCCTATTCCATTTAATTGTTTACGTTATTGGGCCGGATTTTTGTGAGGAAATTCATGCGCAACGTAAACATTGAATGAAATGGAGGGATTACTTGTTAACACTCCTTGACTGACCTATCTTTGCCTAGATGGCAAGATACTAGCTAGGGTACGTAAGTCACACAGACACATTGTGCATGTATTTGCGAAATTGCGTGAAGTCTTTTCAATCGAGAACCAATTTAATTTTTAAGTAATTAGAGACGAATTTAGACACGTGACTAGAAGTGAACTTGGCATTCAAAATCTAGTTGAGGTAGTTGTATGTCAATATATATGAAGAGGACTAAAATCGTAAGTTATTAAATTACATCAATTTCTACAAACTGTCAGGGTGATTTATATAGCCATATATAGGATTCTTAATTAAATTGGAACTCGACAGTGCAACCTTTATGACAAAGTGGGCACTCCGATAGTTTTAAATAGTTAGGCAACCCTTCTCTTCAAGACATCGCTATCTGAAAATCTAGACACAAGCAAGATCTACACGTCTTTGGAAATTTTCAGTCGCTTGTGTATGCGGAAAAAAAAAACAAGCTAATGGTTTGTTAATAATAGCTAATGCTTCTTGCAAGTTGGAAAACCCATCCAACAAAGAGTCAAAGCAATGAACTATACGTTCATGAAACCCTACTATTAGTCTTGTGCAATTAAATTTATTTTGGCCTAATACGTAGAATAATATTCATATAACTCTGTATGTGGAAAAAAATTCCGATCAAATTAATGGAGTAATTGACGTTCCATTTGAATTTTCTTCTGCCCTTCTAACACTTCATTCCCACTAACATGATAGTACACTTCCCTAATCTCTATATAAAGGGGCATTTGGAAGCCTTAATAAATCATCAATCATCAAACACAATTATAATTGGCATTTCATTTCCCACATAATATAAAGATTTTTAATTTCCATGGCTTCCCATGGTCACGTTTCAAAGGTGTTTGCCACCTTACTATTCACGGCATTGCTCTTGTTCATCAGCCTACCGTCGACAGGTATATATACGCACGTCTGATCTCATTTAAAGTCGATATTTATGTTCCACTGGACATGCATGCATGTTATGTTATTCTATTTGTTTCATCGTCGCTAGTACACATTTTTTCCGATTTACATATTTCGATTCACCCTAGCGAGTAGGTACTAATTAAATATTTAATAATAAAATTGCATGCATGCAGAAGCACAAATTGGAGTATGTTATGGGATGAATGGCAACAATTTACCCTCGGAGCAATCAGTCGTGAATCTATACAAATCCAACGGCATAAGATTTATGAGAATGTACGGTCCAGATAAAGCAGCTCTCCAAGCACTACAAGGCTCAGGTATACAGCTTTTACTAGACACTGGGAATGACCAGCTGCAAAATTTGGCATCTGGTCAGTCCCAAGCTAACCAATGGGTTCAGTCCAATGTCGCGCCCTTTGCCTCTTCGATTCGTTATATAGCTGTTGGTAACGAGGTTCCACAATCTCTACGACAGTACGTCGGACCAGCCATGCAGAACATCCAAAATGCCCTGAACGCGGCCAACTTAGGCCGAATCAAGGTCTCCACAGCTATATTTTCCGGCTTGATCGCAAATTCTTTTCCGCCATCTAACGGCGTTTTTAACGACATGGCGTTCATGGGACCAGTAGTAAACTTTCTCACAAGAAATGGTTCGCCTATGTTGGTAAATATTTACCCTTACTTTTCTTACATTGGGGATAAAGCTGATATTAGTCAAAACTATGCATTATTTACCGCACCAGGGACTGTTGTTACTGATAATAACAACAATCTCCAATACCAAAACTTGTTTGATGCGTTGGTGGACTCGGTGTACGCGGCCTTGGCTAAGGCCGGGGGATCAAACACCCCGATTGTCGTGTCCGAGAGCGGGTGGCCCTCAGACGGAGGCGATAGTGCGTCACCGGGTAATGCAGGGACTTACTATAGGAATTTGATTAACCATGTGAAGAATGGGACTCCTAGGAGACCTGGCTCACTTGAGACTTACCTTTTTGCTATGTTTGATGAGAATTTGAAGAATGGGGCTGCCACTGAGCAACATTTTGGGCTTTTTTCGCCTAATCAGCAGGCCAAGTACGGCCAACTCAGCTTCTCTTAGGCCATATTACAAAGACGACAAAAAATAAAGGCTCCCGAGTCCCGCCTATAGCGCAAAATAAAACAACCCACAAAATATTTGAGATATATATACTTGTTAGACATACACATACATGATACATATATGTACTTTACAATTTTCATTTTTGTACTTTGTTTAAATTCTATACTCATGTATCAAGAAACACAAATTAATTAGCTAAGCAGTCAGTTTCGTGTATACATTGCACTCACAAGAAGTGCTAATAATAAGAAATTTTGATCTGCCACTTATCGTTTTCTTGTAAGTCTTAGTCTGGTGTAAGTCGTTTTAAGGAAGACGACTTTTCTACATAAGTATATACGGACGGTCGCCGTACTACATTAACTTCAATTACGCTGTGTCGAAGCGACTCGTCATAGATTACAATTCCAGACTGAATTGTTGTTATCCCAATATGGACTTATTCAAACGTTACAACTTACAAGTCCTAGATTGTTTGGCACGATAATGATATACGCCATAATTAATGTGTAGAACGAATAACGTGACAGTCATTGGCTTGTTAGTTGCTTAACTTGTCATTTGTGTGGAAAATTTCCATAAATTTCTACAGAGAATGTAGAATGTTGACCACAAGGCTCATTAATTCTGATTATGTATACTTTTAGAGGGGCAAATTAAATGAAGGTCTATATCTCTACTACTAAATGCAGCGAACGATAATGTGAGAGAAATGCATAAGAAAATGACACATACGTAAATTAGTAAACGTTGTTATACTCCAAAGTAGGAAATGATCTGAAATGCATTGAAGTCAACTTTTTTTGATGCACAAGTCCTGCAATTAGTCCAATCTTTTACATGGACACATCCTTACAGATTGCGAATTTATTCCAACATTCTAATGACTTGTATATCGACAAACTAGGCCAGGTGACGCTGATCAGACTTAGTGACAAGCTAATTAAGACTCGATCATCCGAACTCGTCATAGATAGTTGATTGTTACTAGACTAGGCGCGACTAGCTATGACTTATTTCAAAGGAATTATTAGCAAAGACGTATCTTAATTATCTTCCTGATAAATAAATTGAAGTTAGGTTTAATTCATTCCCGTCTTTATAGTGGTACGTCGTAAATTATCACCAACGTAAGTGATAAAGAGTTAAGTAGTATCTTTGATCAATACTGAAACTTAATATCACCCGTTACACTTTGTCGTCTTCTCGGAGTCCTACATACGTCTTACTTTCTTAGTCTTCCACTTCTGTCCCAGTGACGGGGGCCGGCGGCTACATACTTCTGTCCACTTGAAAATGAATAAACATAGTGTAATGATCGAACGCCACAATAAGTAGAGAAACTAGTAAACTTTCTTGTCGAATGAAATAATAATGCTCAAACTAGCTAGAAATTTAAGAATTTCGTATAGTGAGAAAGTGATAGGCCTAATCACTAGCTACATACATACAAAAATTAACACATGCTTGTCGATCGTCCGTGATATGAAATTCTTGGTAGTATTATAAGTGACACTAACTGGAATGTGTGAGATTTCCAAATAAACTTTTGGTACTGTGATAGACATATTCAACCTATATCTCTATATATTGGGGATCGGTTAACCTAATATTTTAGTAACATTGGAATGTGCAACGTTACACACAAAAATTTGTGTGCGTAAGTGCGTGCAACGATTATGTCCTAAAAGGGTTCATATTGCACTCGATCCATATTGAAGTTACTCTAAGTTCTCCGATCCCCTTATATTTTTTTTCACGAGGTTAATGACATTTGAGTTGAGTTTCTCTCATATATTGAATACAGACGTTTGAAATAACAAACAAATGATCAATAAATTATCGGAAGTGAACTTATATACTATTAGATCAACTTGATCAATGTGTACTTAATAATAGGTTTACTAAGCATTAGCAATGGAAGAACTCAAATTTGAGTTCTTCCAATGCCACCTCATAATTTTGCAAACCCAATGCATAAGAACTCAC
>JBBYHQ010332551.1:0-14000 GCA_038382645.1 Spergularia azorica
AAAAGCTCAAAAACCAACAACTATACCAAGGACGTGAAATATTGCGAGAATGAATGAGAATCAAGTATGAATGGGGGGCAAATCTAGCAAATATAGTACCGTAAAGTCCTATATAAGTATGCAAAATAAGGACTTATCACCAGCTGAACTAGTTTACTTATGGACCGAGAATTAGAAATTGTCGCCAACACATTTTGACGCAACGTGAGAATAAACAGCGCGACATGTACCCATTGGTTAAGCCTGCAACGAAATGCATGTGGTGGTCATAAAAATCCAACCCCATACATTATTTTTCATTTTCTTTTCCAAAATTCCCCACATAGTAATGAGTAATCTTTTGCAAAAAAACTCAAATAAAAGAGACCCATGTGTCACCTTCCCGAAACAGTTTCGTGTCAAAACTTTCTTTTTCGCAAACACGTCCAATTTTTCGTCTCAGCCACAAATTCTTATATAAAGCTTCTCAAAGAAGCACGAGTTTAACCTGAACAACATTAACAGAATCAACAACAAGAAGTTGAAGAAAAGGAGAGAAAATCACAAGTCATATAATATAATCCAATGGATGGGAAGAAAAGAGGGGTGGATGGAGGAAAGGTGTTGGACGGTTCAGATATAATGGAGTTGGTTGAGAATAAGGAGGTGTTTAGTAAATTTGTTGATCATAAGTTCAAAGAGTTGGACGTTGATAATGATGGTAAATTGTCTGTGAAGGAACTTCAACCTGCTGTTGCTGATATTGGTGTTGCTCTTGGTCTTCCTGTTCAAGGCTCTTCTCCCGACTCTGATCACATCTACTCCGAGGTCTGTCACTACTTTCTCCATCTCCTGGTTTGAACTGCATGTTACGTGACAGATGTTAGCTAGCTTAGCTGGTACATACGAGTAATATATATCGTATTATTGTTACTTTGATTTGTTAGAACTTAATCATATGATTTTTAAGTTGATCTACTGAGTAGGTGGGCGTTAGCTACCTTCGATTAATAAATGTAGTACATACTAATAAACTAAAAAATGGTGTTATGTGAACGCATTTCGCCGATTTATTTGGTTTTAGAGCACGTAAATTAGTGTAGCAGAGGTTGTACTTGTAGGTCTTGTACTCTGATCTTCAATCTCAAGTTTCGTAAAGAGGTTGTTTTACTATGCATGTAATATGAGTAACCACTACCATCTATAAAAGGTTTGGTCTCATTGTTGGACTTGTTGATTAAATTTTTTTTAATCCCCAGGCAGATTGGTTTCCTAACCACTAGACCAAACTTGATCCTTAGAAAAGAAAGGGGTGTTGCGAGAATTGAACTCACGACCTCTCGCACCCGAAGCGAGAATCATACCTCTAGACCAAACACCCGTACTTTGGACTTGTTGATTAAATTGGTCCCATTTGACGGACTATTTTCTGCAAGAAACGATAATTAGACAGCATAAATCTAGAAATTTGTTTAAATTAATTAACCATGTAATTAATTGCAAGAAAAACAAAAAGCATAGGCCGGCCTTTGTATTATTTTTATCTTATGTTTTGGCTCATTATGCTTTGTTTGCTAAAAATGCACACCTGCTCCATTTTATATCGCAACCTTACATACTGTTGAAGCACAGCCAAACTGTGTAACGCGTAATAATGTTTCATGTCAAAGAAAAAAGGTACAAGGGTGTGCAAGTTTCGGTACATGTTAGTATGTTACTATGTTAGTTAGCTCAATTCGTAAAGTTGTAAAGTTTCGTGATACTTATAGACTAGGTTTGAAACCCGTTTAACTTATATACTGCATTTGCGGCTCTCAGTTTCTAATCTACTCTAGAAAGCACGTTTGCCGGACATAAGTGTGGATCTTTTTGTTGGGGGCATGACTTTTTACCAAACATAGGAAGTCTCTGGTTAGCATATTATAACAAGTTTACAACTACCGCATATAGGGAATCAAACATGTTATTTTATGGCAAAGATAAGAAGATTAGAAGCTTAAACAACAATTTAGTGGCGGACCGTCCTACCATACACTTCATGTCATTGACTTAAACCTATTTTTAATCACTCATGTAGTTCAGTAGTATGGTCATAGACTCATAGTATTCGTATGGTCCTAAAAGAAAATGTGGACTTCACTTTAGTCATATTATTTGCATCATTATGCTCCCTAAAATGTTAGATTAGATCATTTTCGATCATTGTCCTTGAGTTCTAGGGTCTTTAACCCATGGTCATATTTCGATCATTTTCTCGTCTTCTTTGGTAGAACAATCTAAGGTGGAGTTCTCGTAATCTTTGAAAACCTCCTTTAGTTACTCTCTTTCCTTCTCAAAGAAAGATTAATAATGTGGCTAATTAAGCTTGTGATCTTATATTACTGATGTGCAACTCGTAAGTGCTTATGTAAGGATGATTATGACATTAAGAAAAAATAAACATGTATGTTTTACTTTTATTTTTCAACGGCCGAAAGTTCTGTTCAAGTGGGACATCTGAGATATCTGCAAGTCAATGCATATCAAGTTAAAATTGTAAGCTAACCATCAGAGAATCACAAATTTTATTTGAGGAGCAAGTTTTACATCAGAGTTAAGTAGACAATAAATATGGATAAGGACCACAATAAACGAGAAGTTTCTGTAGATAAAATTCCATGATCATTGGAAGATTACCAATAGAATAATTTGGCCGGTTTGAGGTTGTTACTTTGCCCAATTAGAGCCTGTAGATCATTTATCAGAGACGACAGCCAATGTCGAAAGCGACAGGGAGGTGTGAATTGTGTGTTTTGGTTGGAAGGTGTCTTTATCTTTATAGTGTAGATATTATGGCTATGGCTGCGCAATTTGCAAGTTGTAAGTGATCCTATTTAAGAACTCACACTTTAAGTGTGATTATTTCGACACTGAGCATGTACGCACTGATATATATACGTTCCTGTTAAGACTGTAATGGGATCAGATTTCGCGTACTGAAGTTCTAAAGCATCAGTTGATATTGGTTGTTATAGGTTCTGAATGAATTCACACATGGTAAAGAGGCGAAAGTGAGCAAGACTCAGTTCAAAGAAGTACTCTCCGATATTCTCTTAGGAATGGCTGCTGGACTGAAGCGGGATCCCATTGTTATTTTACGCATTGATGGTGAAGAACTTCAAGAATACATTAACACCCCTGGTTTTGAGACTGATGCACTGTCGATATTCTCTGAGGTCGAAGCAACAGATGGAAGTCTCCAAGCTCACGTTCTAAAGGCGTTACAAAAGCTTGGTGTTGATCAGGGTTTGCCCCCTACTTCAGATTCTTGGGTAATTTGCTTTCCAAGGCCACTTCATTTTCGCGTATTTCATTTAAGGAATGTTGAAAACCTTGTGACTTATATGCTGACGTACCCTTTGACAGGTTATGAGCAACATAGTGGAGCCAGCTCTGAAGTCTTTTGCAGAATGTAATACTAGTGATCAGAAATCTGTCTCTCAGGAGGCCTTCCTGGAGGCATTCAAGCAAATACTTGCGAAAATAGTTGAGCGTCTTAATGAACAGCCGGTGATTGTTGCGCATACTGAGAACACCTATGATGGAAGTACCATCAAGGGTCTTCTAGCTAACAAGTTTGAAACAGACAAGGTTATTAGCAACCCTGTCACACTCTGGCTTCAATAACAATCTTTCATTTTTTGCACAACATAGAACCAATTCGAGTGAACTTTTTGGACTGTAATTGTGATGCATTTTATGTTCTGTTATAACTAGGTCCTGAATGCTGCACTAGGACCTATGCCAAGAGATAAGCAAGGAAGATTGTCCAAGGAATGTCTTAAGCTAGCTTTGGATTCTCTAGGTCCATCTGCTGGTTTGCCTCCCTATGGTGCAATTGATGAGGTATATATCTATTTCTCATATAAACCCGTTTCATGAAAAAAAATAGTATGTGAAACGGTCTATTGGTAATAACCTGTTTCATCCAAAACGTATTTATTTAGTTATATATGCTCTTCGCAGATGGACAGTGTTGTCGATAATGTGTTTAAGATGGTCGAGGCAAATGACGGAAAGCTTGTAAAAGAAGAGTTCAAGAAGTTGCTGTTGGAGATCTTAGGAAGCATCATGTTGCAGTTAGAAGGTAACCCTGTATCAATCTCTGCTAACTCGGTTGTGCACGAGCCCCTTGCAGCAGACCCTGCTTCATTTTTGCCGACCTCAACTATATGAAATTTCCTAACCAATGTTTATGTCACTGGTATGTTATGTATAATGTCGCTTGTAAGTTGTAACAATAAGAAGACGGCGTAAATTATAGCCTACAAATGGCCCAATCTACTTATGTAACGCTAGTATTTCAGTCCATTGTAACGTTAATCAGTAATGTATGTTGTGCATTATAGGGCATGTTCTTCATTTCTGGTTCTGCCTTACTACTGTGTGTGTATTTGGAAATGTCGTAAAACATTGAATATAAATGTACCTTACAAATGGCGTATATTGTCTTCACATTTCCCGGCCTTTGCCATGGTTTATTGATTATAATGAGGCGTAAAGATCAGTACAATGAGCGAAAAGAATTTGAGTTTTTGACTCACCAAAGCACTAAGACTAACACTTAATTTCGTTGGCATTCCTTTAGGTAGATTCAACATACTTTTTCTGCACAATGTTTTGTTCGGACTTGTGCACATCTTAATCCATACAGTGCACAGTTGAAACTTGAAATCTCCCGATTGTTCTTATGACCTCCCTTTCAATCTTAAGAACATACCGTCTTACTAAAGGCAATGTGAAATGAATCGCCATATAACATATTCTTGTGTTCCATCTATTGGAGTAAAACGTAACAAGACAGGACTCCTATTCCACAAGACAAGTACATTACAGTTCTAAGCAAAATAAATTACACTTTGGTAACTCTCGCTTTGAAATGTTCACGTGGAATAATAAGGGTATATAGGTAAAATCCGACACAAGCAATCATAGGCCCAACCCAAAACACCCAGTGACCCGTCCAAAGATGGCCGCCCCTCACAATCGTCGGTCCAATACACCTAGCTGGGTTCATCCCAGCTCCAGAGTAGCCCCTCTTGGTTGTGACCGTGGTCGACACAAAAACCGTAATCCCGACCACGATACCGATAATCGAGCACAACACAACCGGGCCTAAGGCCTTTAATTGACGATGATCAAAGGCAATCCACACCGGGAAGAGAAAAACAAATGTGCAAATGATCTCAAGCCAAAGGGCCTGGCCCTTATCAAGCCCAAATGTCGTTGGGCCATTTGGGCCTGGAGCAATTACCGTGAGGGTGCACCCTCCTAGTGAAAAGTTGCTTGTAATATCGTTGCTAACCACGGCCTTGAGGGCTAAGGCACCAAAGATAGCGCCAATGCATTGGGCAATAATGTAGACCGTGGCGCGAGAGAAGGAGATTAGGCCGACGAAAGCAGCCGAGAGGGTGACGGCCGGGTTGATGTGGCCTCCGGAAACCGGGGCAGTCGCGAGGAGGAGGATGGTGATGATGAGCGTAACAAAGGCCGCGATTATAATGTTTGGTGTCTTGGTGCTTGTTTCGAAGGTGGATATGACAATTGTGTCTATCATGAATACTAGGATTGCTGTGCCTAGGAGCTCTGCTGCTGATGCTCGCCAAACCTGTGCACGTTATATCCAATCTTTTCAACATTAGCTATTTGGTACGTACCGACATGCACTAGATACATCTATAAAGTGAACCGTCGATCTCATGTATCACTCGAAAAAAGGATTTGTTAATAAGTTATGTTATATATGAAGGTCAGGCCAACATTCAATAACTTACTATAGGTCACCAATTTACGATGCATAAATATCATAGATTAGCTAGTTCAGTCGATATTGCCCTATGACGGTCTTTAGAGTTTAGATATACTCTATTAACTTTTGCGACGACATGAATAGTTTGATTGGGAATTATCCTTTCGAAAGACAGAAAAAATTCTCCAAGCAGAATATGATGCATTGTTTTTGGAAAATTGAAGGAACATTATCAAGAGATGAAATGAACCTCTGATGAGTATAGGTCTTCAATTCCCAGGCAAGGAAGAAACTTAGTAGACATGAACACCTTACTTCCCTCGTTTGTACCTTGCTCATTCCTGTAAAATGTTCGACCTTAATTAATCCCAAAAGTACGACGAGGAAGAAGAACTGAAGAAGTAATTAAATGGTACGGTAAGATTTGGACTTCTTCCATTCTATTCATTTTAAAGGTTTTTTTTATAGTATTCGAACGAAAATTTAAACATAACGAAAAATGCAACGGAGAACGTAAGAAAACCGGAAAAAAAATATCGAGTGCATGACATGGAGATAATTACACAGTATGAAGAGAATTTAAATTTCTCAAAGGAGTGGCTGAAATGGGCAGAATTCTTGCTATAGTTGCTCCTTGAAGTATCTCATGGTCTTCGCTTTCCCGAATAACAACAATGTTTTCAGCCATAATTAGACTATTAGAGCAACGTAACAGAGAGTACAATATAATATAAGTAACTTAGCTTGTTATGTAGCTGAGTTTTGTAGCTCAAATCATTCTTTGGTACGTTGTTCGTAGGGATCGATATAGGTTGTATTTATACAACAATACGGCACATTCTTGACCTTATGTTATAAGCAATATATGTCCCACCTTCTACAAATGACATGGACACCAGATATGTTACGATCATACGTATATTGTGCATCTAATCATGTTTTGAGCAATTGGGTATCGTCGGAAGTGTTGATTGACTTTCAATTAACTGTCTAACTGATTCAAACTTAGCTTCTAATGTATAATGCACGTAAACAGGAGACGAATTAGGGCAATTAGACTATGGATCGATTTACGTAGTCGATTCCTATACTCTTTGTTAATGAGAATATTCGATGCAGAATACGATATCGTGTTATCACCATGCTAATTAAGATCAGGAATTTAGAAGATAGGGATGGGATTAAAAGTACTTGGTTGTATTTTGGGATGCTTGCTATTCACTTAATTAATTATCTCAACTGCATACACCCTCCTACCCACTAAGATTTCCCCCTTTCATTTTCTGTTTTGAGTAGCTATGTTCGGAGCTACTTCTAGAGCAAATGAAAGACCCGTTTTTCTTAAAATTAAGTGGAGTTGGTAGAATGCAATGCAGAATAGATTATGTACTAATTTTTACAACAAGTAAATGATTTATTAGGTCTAAAAGTAGCTCCGAACATGCCTAACTAAAAACTGTTTTCGAAAGGGGGAGATCATTTTGAGTAGGAAGTAGTATATTTTAAAATTTTCCAGCAATTTCCAGGTGGGGTATTGTTCTTGCTTGTGTTCTTGAAGCCAGCCACAATTTGGTTAAGTACATGACGCATTAAGATATGCTCTGTCTTAGCTTCATCTAAGTATTACGTATTGTATTAATGTTCGAAGTTTACGCACAACTACTAGCTAGCTCGATCGATCTTCTTATGGAAATATACATCATGTTACTTTCTTTGTAAATAAGTTTGTTGGCCCAAATATGATTGGAGATTTTTGTTGGAGTCGTCTCGATCAAGTTTTCAATTTTCGTTGCAATCGTGGAGATTTGCTGATGAATCTCAGCCAAAAGAAGTTTTGTCACACTCCCAAGTCCCATCAATAGAAAAATGAAGGGGTACAAATGTACAGAAAAGAAACTAACTTACCATAAATAAGAAGAGTAAGAACTAAGAAAGCGTATCTAAAGATTACGGATAATCTTCCAATGGTCGTCTGAAAGAAAGAGGCGTTTTTCTTTCTCTTTCTGTTTTTCATCTAATTTAGTTTGGATTCGAGTTGAATAGGACCACAAAAGTTGGCAAAGCTCTGAATGTAGGGAATTTGCACTATTGCATTTGAGGACCTCACACTCGAAACTTGTATACTCCACCGTTACACCATTGTCAACTCAACTAAGTTCTCAGATTAGGGATTTTAGAAAGTAGCATTACGCCATTACGTTCTAGATAACTAGTGTACTCATATTTGAGTGAGCTCGCTAGTAGTAAAAAATAAAAGTTAAATCGAAAAACTACATTTGTGATACCCTACCATTACTGTATCTTGTGGGCTTGGGCTTGGGCTTGTTTTAGTCCGATCCACATCAAACTTCCAAAGTACCATGTTCAAGTCCGGCCCACATTTGATTGCCGGATCCGACGAAGTATACGAACTTCAAGAATAAAAATTGTGAGATTTGTTCATGTCAAAAAAAAAAAAAAAAAATGTGAGATTTGTGATCCTTCAATTTATCAATCATTGTAAATCCTAATTTTTTTTAGTACCGTCCTAATTGTGTTGGCTAACTACTTAAACCTCATCTACATGTTCGGCTTCTCTGACTAGATACGAAACTTTGATCTTAAAATCTTACGAACTTGTAAAATTTTGCGAACCACTATTATTCATCTTCTTGATTGTACTACAAAACCTTTTGCCATCATACCGCACTGCTAAACACCGTCTCATTATCGTTACAACAGTCGAAAGTACAATTATTTACCTTTGCACCATGAAAAAGACGAAATTATTATTCGGAGACATTCCAACTATCGGATTTTTCTATTCCAAAACACATGTTTCAGGTACAATTACTATTCTTGTCCTTCACCAAATAAATTTCTTAAAAAAAAAAAAAAATCTAGAAGAAAATCTCGAGAAAAATAGGTGTTGCCGGTTTGATTGGTCAGTCAGTCTCCCTCCCATTTACACGAACAAAGTAATCGAGGAGGAGAGAGAAAATACAGAAGAAAGTAGAAGAACACTTCAAAATGGGCCCACCCGATACTCCGCCGCAGCTTCACGCAGAAGCCACCGCACCTTCCGATGACGCTGCTCAATCTCAACCTATCTCCACCGTTCTTATCTTCATCGGTACGTTTCTCTCTCCTCTCTTTTTCTTTCCTTCAGTTTTTCAACTTCATTTTCTTGTTTTTTCGCCGAATTTTGTATGTAATTTTCCGATCAATTTTATCGATTGATTGAATTTATTCGAATTATTATGTTGAAATATCAGCTATGCACACCGAAGCGCTGCCTCTCGTCAACCGGTTTCAGCTCACCGAAGCCGTCGATTCTGTGTTAGTTCTTCACTCTTTTGTTTCTCTCTCTTAATCTTATTTATTTTGATTTTTTAATGTAATTTCGGTCTATAATCTTTGTTCTTGATGCATATTTATTGTTAAATGATCTGTTTTTTGTTTGATAATGCTTATAAAACAATGTTTAATGAATATGAATTTTATGATATGTTGTTAGAATCATATAATTTGATGTGATATGATTTGATTTGATTTGATTGACTTTGCTATTTATATGAACTTAAAAATGTGCAAAATGCGCTGAATTTGCTCGAGTTTAGTTGGAATCGCGGTCGGATTCTTAAATAAAAAGAGTATAGGAAGGTTATTTGATGAGCTTCTTTATCTTAATTTTGATGGAATTTAACATTTTCAGCAGTTTAATTCATCTTAGGTAGTAATTTGATTAATTCGAAATCATTTGGACTTGTCGAAGGAGGAATTTTTTCGCAGTTGTTGTAATAGTTATGCTTGTTTTTGAGGATAAATTGGTGTGATGTATTTACTTGAATATTTTCTCGGCCCGAGTTTGCAACTTACAGTCAGCTGTGTCTCTGGCAGCATGTTATTCTGCGGTTGTTTTGTAAGTTGGAAGCGGTGTTTTGATGTTGCTTGATATTTTGTAGGTTTCCGAAAGGTGTTCCTTGGGTGCGCTATCATGGTGTGTACAAGAATTTGCATCTAAACATTGTACAACCTGGGAAAGATCCAGTATTAGGTGAGCGATTACTCTTGACCAGGCCAGGTTATAATGTTTACTGTATACAATGTCATGTTTTGGCCAACGAAGAAGTGCTGACATTTGGTTTGCGAGTTGTTGCTTTCAGGTGTTGATAGTGTTGGCACAATCTCTGCATCTCTTGTGACCTATGCATCTATATTGGCATTGAAGCCCGATCTTATCATAAATGCTGGCACTTCTGGTGGCTTTAAGGTACAATCGCACTTCCCATTGCAGCTTTTCTTCATAGTGTGTGAGGCCCGGGCTTACTTGGTTGTTTATTGCAGCTTGAGTTGACCTTAATGATCCTTGGGCTCGAAACTTGCATAGTAGTTCTACGCTTGCCCTTTGTTACTCTTCTTTGTCTACCTCTTCATGTAATTTTCCCTTTGGCATGAGGTAGAATTCGTGTATTGAGGAATTAGCATCCTAAATTGAAATATTGTTGACAGTTCCTTATTTTATTTATTGAGTTTGTCTTAACCTAGAGCAAATCATGTATCATGTAATCGAGTTACTGACTCATTGACTTGTTATATACAGTATTAGAGAGAGTGTCTAAGAGATGGATATTATATTTATGTTCTGAACCTTCTCACTGTATAGGCAAAAGGTGCAGCTATTGGGGATGTCTTCCTTGCATCTGAGGTTGCATTTCATGATAGAAGAATACCCATTCCTGTAAGTATCAAGCTTTCTTATCCTCAAGTTCATTTAGGTCTTTCAATAAATGCCATCGTAGTTGTAATCTGCAATGGGGCCTCTTTAAGGGTTACACATTTTAGGTTGCCTGTGCATGAATTTTAATCCAGAGCTGCCCGTGTTCATGTTTGGACTTGTATGACCTTGACTTATGTTTCCGGCCTTTTTTTTTTTTTTAAATTCCATGTGTTCTCTTAGTTCTAAAGTACTTATTTGCGGAAGCTCACGGTCTTTCTTAGTTAAATATGATGATCAACTGATAGTGTTGCCTATTTCTTTTGAGTGCCTTTTTGGAGCGCCCAAAACCAAGAATATAGTGACCTTATGGCCTTGTCATGTTTTTAGATTTTAAAACATTGGTGAATATAAGCAGTAATCACGAGTAACAGACTATTAGACATGTGATTTTGCCAATGTTAATATCTATGCTCCGTCTCAGTTCATCTGCTGATTATGTGGTCAGTGGGCATTAACCATCCTCATCTGTTGATATGGAAGCTTATAGTTTTTGTTCATGGTGCTGGTTTAGTTCCATGGACTGGTTTAATTTTCTGATAACCTCAGCTGGTTGTACATTTGAGACAGAACTATCTATACATGTAGCATATTGTAAGGTGCTTCTGCGCTTTAGATGGAGAATATGGTTGTAGGGATGTCGTTGCTCTGTCTTTAGCTTTGTGTTATTTCTGCATGGAATATCTTTTCAAATTGTACGGTTTGTTATACGCAGGTATTTGACTTATACGGGGTTGGACTGCGACCGGCATGTTCGACGTCCAACATCATGCAGGAGTTAAATCTGAAGGTAATGATTTCAGGCTTGTAGCACTTGATCTCGCATAATTTTACCAATCACAAAAGGTCCTAATGGTCCTAATGGTCTCAAGTTGATTAGCCACTCAAGATGTTTTATGTGCTGCTGCTTCTGTACTATAGTTGCAGACTTGCAGTCTTTTTATTCGTTATGTTTACTGTCGGTTACTGTACTGGCAAATTTCTTGATATTATATTCTTTATCCTACCATTTCAGAATGGGAGATTGTCGACTGGGGATTCATTGGACATGTCTCCACATGACGAAGCATCCATTAATGCAAATGAGGCTACAGTCAAAGATATGGAGGTAACTCATTTCAGAAGATTTTGACCTGTTGCAGCATTAAAAGTGCTTGATGCTCTGAACACTATTCTGTGAATTTGATGTTTATAGTATTGAACATTATACTCCATTATGCTTGTTCGAGCTTAAGAATGTTTACTGTGAGCTTAACTTTGGAATTGGCTAGTAATTATGAGGGATCAAATTAAAGTAGCGCAAGCTGTAGTTTCCGGTAACATATGAGTTCAATAAGCTTTATACACAAATCTCTGGACCAAGAATTGCTTGTTGTTTCAGGGTGCCGCTGTTGCCTATGTGGCTGACCTGCTGAAAGTTCCAGTTATTTTTCTAAAGGCCGTGACAGATATTGTTGATGGTGATAAGCCCACTGCAGAGGAGTTCCTGCAGAATTTGACTGCCGTCACAGCTGCTCTTGACGAGACTGTTGCTAAAGTAATTGATTTCATCGACGGGAAGTGTGTTTCGGAGCTCTAAAGCTTCCCTTTGTCACCATTCTTTGCAATTCCTTCAGAGGAAAATCAGTGTATTTGACTTACTTCTTAGTATAAGCTCTGTTTGGAATTGTCCCGTAAAGAATGTGCAGAGCACAAACTGAGTTGTTGATTGAATCATAGTGAAGATAAATGAAATCATCTTTTTGACTGAATTACTTCGTCATATGTGATACCTGCACTCTTTTTTCTTCTTATTATGGCCACTTGAGTGATCAGATCAACATGTGCTTACTATTTGTGTTTCCGGTGTCATTTGATTGCTGCAGTATGGAGTATTGGATGAATTTCTGTGAAAAGTTTATTTTGTGATGAAACCAGTTACTTGCTCTCTGATCATTTCTGTCTAGCTCTCACTGTGTGATTAGCTACAAGCCTACAATAATGCTATTGGTGTAAGGTTTCGGAATGAGTACCATTCCCAGCAACCTTACCAGTTAAGTTAGAACTTGAAGGTAATTTTGTTACAGATTCCCTTTATTAGATAACTCTGCAATTGTACTGGTACACTGGTATAGCCAGGGACGTCATGGTACAACGGAACTCAGTACAGGGAAAAAATGTTCTATTCTGCAAGATTTGCTGAGTGTTTGAACGTGGGGAAGCTAGTTTTAGTTGAAATGTAGGTCGATTTCCAGGTTCAACAACAAAAATCTCAGAACCTGATGATATCATCTAAATCACACATTCAGGGCCAAAATATCAGTAGGAGCGCAAAATATATGCTTGTTAACTACTCCCAATTTAATTACTCATATATTCATATTTACAAGAAGAGCACCTAAACATCTCTCTACCAATCTTCCCTCACAATTAATTCCTTTTCAAGAATGTTAGTTTTCTGATTTCTATATTCTGTAAACCTTACTATATGCAACAGGATATATACTGGTGTCATTTTTGCAGAGATTATCTGCCTGTAAACTATTATCTTAAGAAAAATCACAGTTGGGGTTGATTGGCGATTATGGGGTTCGAAAACATCAAGCTTGATGGTTCAAGGAAGAAGCCAACCCCTGGGAAAGCCACGGTTCTATCTCTTGGTAAAGGTTTCCCTCATACGCTTGTAATGCAGGAGTTTCTCGTTGATGGCTACTTCAGGAACACCAACTGTGATGATCCTGAGCTCAAGCAGAAGTTAACCCGGCTATGTAATTAATCTACTGCTCTTCTTCTTTCGTTTTCATACAATTGTATATGTTTTTATATTCACTTTGCCTGGTTTACATGGTGAGCATGATTTTTTTTTCCTGTAGGTAAGTCAACAACTGTGAAAACACGGTATGTGGTTATGTCAGACGAGCTTTTGAAGCAGTATCCGGAGCTAGCAGTTTCAGGGCTGCCGACAGTGAAACAAAGGCTAGACATATGCAATGACGCGGTGACTGAGATGGCAATTGAGGCTTCCAAAGCCTGTATCTCAGACTGGGGCAGGCCTATATCAGACATAACCCACTTAGTCTATGTCTCCTCCAGTGAGGCTCGTTTACCTGGTGGCGATCTCTACCTTGCAAAAGGGCTTGGGCTCAGGCCTGAGACTAACCGTGTCATGCTTTACTTTGCTGGCTGCTCAGGCGGCGTGGCAGGCCTGAGAGTGGCCAAGGACATTGCAGAAAATAACCCTGGCAGCAGAGTTTTGCTGGCTACTTCAGAAACTACCATAATCGGGTTTAAACCACCTAACCCTGACAGACCTTATGACTTGGTTGGGGTGGCATTGTTTGGTGATGGGGCTGGGGCAATGATAATCGGGTCTGATCCAGATATAGATATCGAAAGACCTCTCTTTGAGCTGCACACAGCAATCCAGCATTTCCTGCCTGATACCGAGAAGATCATAGACGGCAGGCTGACTGAAGAAGGCATAAGCTTTACGCTAGA
>JBBYHQ010332562.1:0-13999 GCA_038382645.1 Spergularia azorica
GAGAGAGATCGGGTGAAGGAAGGAAATGAAATGGGAGCATTCTTTTGGCTGAGTTGTGGGACATAGGACGAGCGGCATCGGTGGCAGACCAACGGCGGTGGCTATGGTGGTCCGGTGGGGGCGCCTGGCCGGGGGTGGTGGCTGAGGTAGGTGGTGCTTGGGGAGGGGGAGGGGGAGGGGTGGTTGTATTTATAAATTCAATTCCAAGGTTCCCCAAACACAAACTTGGAATTGGAATTGGAATTGAAATCCAAGAATTCAATTTCTTCAAGTAAATGAAATGAATTCCGGGTTCCCAAACACTACCTTTAACCAATTCTTCCCATTTCATCTCCTTCTTATCCAACCTAAACACCTTAAAGATTACACCTTTCTCACACCTCCTATGAACTAAGTACATTTCACCAAAAGCTTCAACAAAACGCTTCTTCCTATCACCCCCAATACCCGTCCCAACTCCCTCCTTCACAACCATTTCCATTAACACACGATCATCATGATTACCTACCATACAATACAGCCTTCCTTTCCTATCAATCACATAGACTTGTTCCTCAGCCTTGATAAAATCATCAAACTTCTTGGTCACGCTATAACCAGCCCTATGAATCCCAACAACGTTACCATCACGAAACTTCACCCTACCCAAATCCCCACCCTCTTCCAACATCAACCAATTGCAATTAAACTTATTTCGATCATCATAACTAGGGTTTCCTTCCATAAAAATCACTCTAACAAATCGGATACGAGGCCGAGTTTCGCCCTGCTAGCTGCGCAACTGCACTAGAGTATAAAACCGGCTGACTTCAACCACACGCAATCGAGCCCAATTGATGTATTGCGCCGGGATTTTGAAACGACGCCGCGATAAGGCGCGGTGCAAGGTTAGCTTGCGGTAGTTGAATTCATCCACGGCGGCTATCCACGGTGGTTGGTGTGGGTCCACAAGCGAAATGAACTGAAAAACACAGCCTGCGACGAGGGCGGAAGTATACTCCAGGAAAGATTCGGGTGCCGACATCGTGAAAGGCAATTTGGTGGATAACTTGTAGGGGAAGATTGGGGATAGGATGTTTCTCGACACGATGAGAGTGAAAGGAGCTGCATTTCGCCATGTTTTGCAGGTTAGCTTGAAGTTGACGATTTCTGTACGCGTTTCCAGGCGTTCGGCGATCAATTTTAAAAGTTCCGGTGGTAATTCCGACCACTGAATTCGCCGGTAGCTACCCATTTTCCGGTTGCCCATTTTCAATTTTTAACTTATGTTTCAGGGATGAGAATTGGGGGGTTAAGAGTTGGGAATATGTGAGGGATAAGGAGGTCAGAATTGGGAAAATAATCTCACTCCCTTATTTGGATGAAGGTGAGATTTACCCTTTAATAAATTACTCTCGTTTCTCACTTAAGTAATGCCAATTATGTTATTTTACCTAATATATTTCCTAACTTTTAATACCTGTCCTCCTAGGTAATAGAAATGTGGCAATAGAATTCCCAAATCCTAAATCCCATCTAATTCCCAAGCACAATTCCCTCTTACCAAACATGAGAATAGTTTGAAAGTGGGATAAATAATCCCATCCCACCTCTTATTCCCGCAATCCAAACGACCCCTTAGGGCAGGTGGAATGGTGGTTCATCCACCTCAAGTTCTTAAATAAGAACCACAAAATATAAGTTCTTCCATTGAGGGAGGTCAAAAATAAGAACCAAGTTCTTATTTAAGAACCCACTTCTTGCGGAAAACTAGAATAGAGAAAGAATGAATATAATTAAGAAATATTAGTTAAGAATTAAGAAAGCTAGTTCTTCCATTGTAGGTGTAAGTTCTTATGCATTGGGTTTGCAAAAATATGAGGTGGCATAGGAAGAACTCAAATGTGAGTTCTTCCATGGCTAATGCTCTTAGGTTTTGTGTTCTTCATTTTCTTTCCAATTCTTTCCGTTCAATTTTGCTTTACCAAACAAACTGTAAGTGAGTACTCAACTATTCTCGTTACTAATGTGAATTTGTAACGTTTTGGCTGTTACATCGCATGAGATGAATGTTATTGATTTCAATAAAAGTTGTGTTTGGTTGTAAATCGACTAAATCTTTTGTGCAATATGATACACGCCATGTGTAATCTACAAATCGTTACGAATCTAATCTCATCAAGTATGGTTATCCACGAGAAAGCAAAACACAAATAAATTGGAAGCTGCAACATTTTGGCCAAAAACGTACTTTCCTTAAGTTGAGACTTAAATTATTCAAAACTCATTATTGAATCCGATTTATCAATTTGAAATTAAGATCATAATGGTCTTCAATTTTCATGTTTTCAAGTTGTGATAAAACGGCAAAACGGTTTTTCTATTATTTGTCCCAACGAAACAAACTATAAGCCGTTTACTATACCTTACATCAACCAATCTTAAACCGTATGTACCCCATTACCAAGAATCGATGACTCGCCGGTACAAACACTAAACCTTAACCTTAACCTTAACCTTTAAAGTAGCACAAACAAAAAACGCACTTCACTCACTTGTGTCGTAAATTACAAGTTCGTACTCGTAGGGCTTCCTTCGCCCGATTTATGTCACTCCTCTTTCTTCTCAAACCTCGCTCCTCTTTCTTTCTCTCTCAGATTATCAGTACGCAAGAGAAAAAAAAGGGACCCTTCGATCAAAACCCCCTTTTTTTTCTCTCCTCAATTTCTTTTCTTCTTCGTAAGTTAATTAATTTAATTTCCCCCATTTTCATATGTTTAATTATATAATTTAATTTGTTGTTCTTCATACAGTTACTTTTTAAGTGATGTTTTCTGTATTAATTTCTGGGGTTCTTGTATATTGATTGAATCTTACTTGTTACGTATCTGATTCAATTTTTTTTGGGGGTGAAACGTTGTGTTTCTGATTTTTTTAATTTCTGGGTTTTTTTAATTAGGCGGTTTCAGAGCAAAAAGATTGAGTCTTTTTAATTAATTTGTATGTTTTTTTCATTGATTTTGTGGGTTTTTTTTGTGGGTTTATGTTGTTACAGTAGATTGTTAGGATGGCGGAACCCTCCAAAGTAATTCATGTCCGCAATGTAGGCCATGAGATTACTGAGGTAAATCTTCTTCTTGACGCTTTGTTTGAATAGGTTTTTAAGTCATGGATGTGGTAATTGAGTTTTGGGAAGTAATAATGGATGTTGATTGCATTTTTATATTATGATTGTACAGAGTGATTTACTTCAATTGGTTCAACCATTTGGGTCTGTCAACAAGTTAGTGATGCTCCGTACAAAGAATCAGGTTATTCTCTTTCGGTTTTTCGGGTTTTGTTCGATTTTTAAGTGTAATTTTAAAGTTGATGGAAGCTTACTTTGTATGAGTTAGTAGTTCTGCTAGAGTAAGATAAAAATATGGTCTTTTCTTTTACAAGGGAATGTAAGCATGGATTTGAGTCACAATTCGAATAATCAGCTAATACGATATGCATCCTAGAGAGTCGAGAGCTAATGGTTGTGATTTCGACTTGCTAAGTGTCTTATATTTGTCTTGTTACAGGCACTATTGCAAATGCAGGATTTGGCTGCAGCTATCAGTTTAGTGGACTACTTTACAAGTTCACAGCCCAGTGTGCGGTAGTTATTTCGTACTTGCTTTTGAAACTTTTCTTTGTATTTGTTGCTGGCAGCTACGCCGTTGGCTACTTTTATGGTATCTCCGCATCTAGTTACTTGTTAGGCTGTCCATAAATTGGTTGCATAATGGATTTGGTACATTCGCTAGATATGTTTTACTTGCAAAATTTCTTTGCCTGTTTCTACGCGTTTTAATCTCCATTTTGTGGAACAATTTCGTCTTTTGTGATGTCAATTGTGTAGTTTGCTTGAGGTTTCCAACATCAATAGTTTAATGATGAAAAATGGCGCTTTCTTCTTTAAGTCTTCATATTGTAGGTTCCGTCTCCCAGCAGTCCAGCACTTTGGTACTAAGTCGTTTGTCCTAACATCTTTTTAATATAATGCTTGAATTCTTTCTCGTGCCTTCTCAGGGGACGGAATGTATACATGCAGTTCTCTTCACATCAAGAACTTACAACTGATCAGAACCAGGGACGCAAAAGTGAAACGGTGAGTGCTGTTTCTTGTGATTTTTGGAGATGTATTTACTGGGAATGGGCTACTCTTGGCTTTGCTTGGTTGGTCACAGACTCACAGACTCACAGTTAGTTGTTGTATGCTCCTGATGATTGGTGAAGGCCTACTGAGGCTTTGTACGTATTTTTACTTTTTGTTGGTTTGGTTATTGATGTTCTATAGAACTTGGGTCTTTTTCAAAAAGCTGAATTGATGTTAGCTCTATCTTCCTCCTTGTTTAACATGAACAGTTGGTTATACGTCAAAGTTTAACTTTCTTTCCTGTCTCCCACCCCCTAAGAAATGAACTGTTATTTATAGGCTGTCGATATTCATTCCCACTATTCGGAACTGTGAAGTGTGTGTTATTTAGTCACGAATAGCTGAAAGAAAAAAAATTGCTGCTTGTGTTATCTACTTCACAATCTTGTACCTGTTTTGTTGGCAGGATGAAGAGCCAAATCGTATACTTTTGGTTAGCATACATATTGTCCTTTACCCAATGACTGTTGACGTTCTCAACCAAGTGTTTTCTCCTTACGGGTGTGTGGAGAAAATCGTTACATTCCAGAAATCAGCTGGTTAGCTTTCACACCCATACATGTTTTATGTGTTTGCTTAGAGATCTTGTAACATCAATATATTATCTAGTGATTCCACCAAATGGTGCATAAAAAATTGTGACATAGATTGGAGTTATGTCGACATCAAGTACTTAATTGAGTATCTACTGGAAAAAACGTCACAGGATTTTATCCAATGGTCAAGAAGTATATTCGACGATTTATACATGAAAACACCCGTTTGACTACCTTTTAATCCTGCTGCGCATTTGTGCAGGTTTTCAAGCTCTTATTCAGTATACGACACGCCAGAGTGCTGCTTCTGCGATGAGTGCACTTCATGTCAGCATCTCTGTTAATAATTGTTAATTTATGATGTATCTGTGCATGTTGAGGAATCTAACACTGGGAATATTTCAGGGACGAAATATATATGATGGTTGTTGTCAGTTAGATATACAATACTCAAAGTAAGCGTTTTTACCTCAATGTTTCCTCCCCCTTGAATTCTGATTTCAGAAAGCATCATGCTTATGATAGGGGTCTTACTGTTGTGATTTTCCTTTTGTTCTAGCCTTACGGAGTTGCAAGTGAACTATAATAATGACCGATCAAGGTATGATTATGTGGAAACACTCTTTTCTAAGTCAATATGTTGCATTTTGAATTTAATGTGATTTAGTTTCTCCATTTTTTTATTGTTTAAACAATTGAAGTTGATGCAAAAGGTTATCCAATATGCCACATAATTGGTAAATAGGCAGGGTTCTAGACATTGTCGAACTATATTCTTATCAAAATAATTCGGCGAAGACTGCTTTAGTTGGATGATGGGAAGCTATCTTTACGATTTGAGTTCACTGTGTTGAGTTTTTGACTAATAGCTTTTACTTTGATGCAGAGATTTTATGAACCCAGATCTTCCTTCTGAACAAAGAGGCAGAAGTTCACAAGTATGTACATTTCTCGCCTCTGTTGTTTGCTTTATTTCAGTATAGCCTACTAACATGGTATGAAATAGGGTTTAAATGTCATCATTTGCTGGTCGTGATGCTTATATATGGAAGGTTGGAAGTGGGTGGACAGGGATTTCTTCCATGTATAAGCATCAAACCCTTAGAGCACTTATCTTGAAGGTTTAATTAGTTTGATGCTTGAAATTTATCTGCTATTAGTCCTGCTGAATCTTGAATGTCCTCTTTGCAGCAACCTGGATATGGTGATGCCGGGGGGATGTGTGGAGTCCCTGGTGCAGGTGGTGCAGGTGCATATCTTTGATGAACTTTTGGAACTGCTGATCTATCTCTTCTCAGATATTTTGCTTACTATGTTTCATTGCTCTTTGTTGTAGGATATCAACAGGTTTGTGTTTATTGATCTCGGCGGGATTGCTATGTCGAAGCATGTAATTGGTTGCGAGTATTTTCACTTGTCGCCAATTTTTAATCACTTTTCACTAAATCCTGATTTGTTTTTTTAGTTATCAACATTAGTCTTGCGCCATTGCTGAATCTGATTGTAGTGACATGATCTCTTGTTGTCCCTTCTAATGCTCTATGGATAGTTGTGTTAGATCAAGATTTATCATTCTCTGCAACTATTTGGTGTTTTGGTTTCAAATGCTTTACTGCCGACTTTGTTATTTATTTTAGTATCAAAATGTGGTAATCTCTAATTGAGCCAGTGTGTTATACTTTGAATGATAAAGTCGATGCTACTAGAGTTCAGATACATGGAAACCTTGTAACAAACCTTTCTCTGCACAATTTACTAATTTAGTTAGGCTAACTTTTTCCGGCCTTCCCCTTTCCTTTCTAACGTTTGTGGGACATGGGGAGGTGTTAATGGTTTGTAGAGAAAGTCAGATGTTTGACCACAGTTTGATGTTGTCAGACCGCTTTGGCAAATAGGTATTACTACTATGCAAGGTTGTAAGGCTTGATATTTTTTGTTTCTGCCATTCTGTTATATATGGGCTTCTCCCTTTCTAATAAGGTATCGGTTCCCTGGGAGTCTTTTTAATAAACTGTATTACTTGAACGAAATTAATACTGGGTACCTCTACAGATGGGAAACTCTGCTGCTATGGCGGCTTTTGCTGGTGGTCTCCCGCCAGGTGTTAGTGGCATGAATGAGAGATGTACCGTTATAGTATCGAATTTAAACCCTGATGTAAGTCAATTTGCTACCTGACTGACTACTTTAAAAAATTCTTATGTCAAGTTGATAGTCCGTTCTCTCCTAAAGTTTGATGGTCGGTGATTTACTGTGAATGTTCTACCAGAAAATAGACGAAGACAAGCTTTTCAATTTGTTTTCTTTATATGGAAACATTGTAAGGATCAAGCTTCTCCGAAGTAAACCAGACCACGCCCTTGTAGAAATGTCCGATGGCTTTCAGGCTGAATTGGCTGTCCACTTCTTAAAGGTATGTATCTATATGGTTTAGATTCTGATTCAAAGCTGGCCTGTTCGGTATCGTTTTCTGTTTTTTTGAAAACCAAAGTCCCGTTTTTGAAAACCAGAAAAAGTGGTTTTCAGTTTTCAGTTGTCGGTTTTCATTTTCTATATGACTATTATGGAAACAAACAATTGAAACTTTATTTTGTAACTTATTAAGCTAATATTTTACGCAAAAAAACCAAAAACTGAAAACGGCAGTGATACTGACGGGCCCTATTAGATGTTTAATGGCAATAAACAAAACTGAAATATGCTTCCATCGCGCTGAGAAATCCCACAACAAATAGTGCTTACCCTTCCTTCAAGTCTTTGTTTATTCTCACTCCGATGGATTAGAAAGAGATACATCAGGAAGGCAGATCGATATATATCCCTTACTTCTCCCTCTTTACTTCTTCACTTGCCAGTGGGCATCAGTCAATACTACTTTTCACTGTCCACTTTATTTCATTACAGTATGTTGCTCCCAAGTCCTCCACTCACTTCCCTTCGAGTTATGTGTGCTTTACTGGCTTCTGGATATTGTTGCTATTCCTAAATTCACTTCTATTATCTAGTAATAAATTTAACTAGGTTAGTTCGAGGGAGATGTTGAATTTCCGGGAGATGGGAGATAGTGAGGGGAATGGAAGGAGAGTGAGGATCTGAGGAGGGAGGAGGTAATAAATGAGGGCCAGAAAGAGTACGCCAAATCTTGGTTTGAGGATTAAATACCTTTTCAAGTTTCTTCCGTAGTGAATGGTGATCTGACGTTTTACAAGGTCTCTTAGAAGTTCAGTCATTTACAGATTTACTGATTGGTATAACGTATCGGCTGTGTGACCTCGTACTCTGACCTGTGTGCCCGATGAAAGTCCAAAGATGTCTGATTTCAAAGGGTTTCTTTCTTGACCTGTATATTTCAGGGAGCGCTGCTTTTCGGGAAACGCATTGAGGTTAACTATTCCAAGTATTCAAACATAACACCATCTCCAGAGACCCGTGATTTTCAGGGCTCAAACCTCAACCGATTTAACCGGAATGCTGCAAAGTACTACCGATATTGTTGCTCTCCTACCAAAATGATCCATCTATCGAGTCTCCCAGAGGACATTAGTGAAGAAGATATTGTAGAGCTGTTGGAGGAACACGGGCCTATCATCAGCACCAAGCTTTTCGAAGCAAATGGCAAGAAACAAGCCTTAGTCTTATTCGACACAGAAGAACAGGCAACAGAAGCTCTTGTCTGTAAGCACGCTACCCCGGTCAGTGGCTCAGTCGTCCGCATCTCTTTCTCCCAATCCCAGAACACTTGATCTATTCTACTGCCTCAGAGGATGGCTATGGCGCCCTAGAGACGACTTGGAATCGGGAATTTTACTTATGATTTATCATCACCTACCAACGCTTTTTGTTATTCTTTTGCTCGTTAATTCTCTCGGTGCATCTGGGCTTGTAAAACCTCCCAACACTCTCTTTCCCTTGCATTCTTGTTATCGTCGTCTGTTGTATTCATATTTCTGAAAAAAGTCGAGGATTTTATTCGTACTTCTTGATTTTATGCTGCCCTTTCCCCCATTCTCGCTCATGCATGATGTGGTCTCTTAGCGAGCTTTGCCGGTTCTCTCTGGGATCGATCTTGTGTGTAGAGAGGTACATGTCTGCACAGCCTAAAAATGTGAGGCAAATCAAGTGAGCGTATTAGATGAAAATCATGCCCATACGTCACCCGTTGAGGTTAACATGCGTTTTTCGGCTGATTTTGGTGCTCTTAATAGGGTTGTTGACTCCAATACTATGTCGTCTTACTTGGACTTGGAGTCGTCTTACTTCACAAGAGGGACCACCTTTGTTAGTGAAGTTCTTGAAGTCTCTTTGGCACACATCACCCATTAGGACCTCGTAACATTGCTTCAAAATCGAGACATTTTCAATTTGGAATCATTCTTTTACCAAAAAAAACGTGGATTATGTATTTCATCAAACTTGTACGGCATTCACTAACCAGATACGACGGCCAATAAGTTCTCTTCTTACTCAACATTTTAAACCTCTTTCGACACACGTCACTCATTAAATCCAACACGTGGAACTCTCTCATTGTAACCACTGGTAAGCAAATGTGTCGCCGATAAGACCGTTATTTCTCTCTCCTGAAAACCTGCATCCCTCTTCTTTCTCCTCTCTCCTGAAAAACTCATTCACTCTCTCACGTGTATCAGACTAACTTACAGAAAACCGTATTTGTAGAAGAACAATTCAACAAATCAACTCCTCCTCCTCCCTATTACTTCGTCAAAATACACTCCATCAGCTTCTCATTCACGCTTCTCTTTCACATTATTAGTGGTACTCCTCTTTCTCCCTCTCTCTCTCTTTTTCTCTCCTTTTTTCTAGAATATTCTGTTAATTCTATTTTTCCTTGGTTAGTTTTAATTTTGATTAATTAGTAACGTTGACGTGAAGCTTCTTCTTTGTTTGGTTGTGGTGGTGGTGATTTGTATTTGTAGAGAGAGAGAGAAGAGGAGAGAGATGGATAGGTATGAGAGAGTAGAGAAGGCGAAAACAGAGACGACGCCGATAAATGAGAATGAGATTAGGATTACTACTCAAGGTCGTATGCGTAATTACATTACCTATGCCTCTACTCTTCTCCAGGTTCTTTTCTCTCTCTCCTCTTTTTTCTTTTTGTTGCGTGATTAACAAGTTTTCGGTGTAATCGTTGCATATATATACGATTATGAATTAATCGCAATTCTACAAAGTTGATAATCGCCAATGGCTCAATTTATGGAGTGTTATAGAGTTTGACCGCTACAATGCGATATTTATGTGCAACGGTTGTACTTAAAAGTTTCGCGTTTTTATGATCGGAGTCTAAATTGTTTGTTTGAAATCCGTATGAATGTTAGATTTGGTTGTTCTGAGCTTTTAATTGATTATTTGATTGTAGAACTATGTATGTAGAGAACAGGATTAGTAATTGTGTATCAGAATTGATATCGGATAACATCGTCTTTTTTTGTGTGTTGATATGTTCTAATTTCGCCTTTTGAATTTTATCGCGCTTTTGCGTGTCATAGGAGAAATGTAGAGTATAGAGGACGCTTTCGTGTCAAGTCTTAAGAGTATGTGATTTTGGTTCCTTGGAAAATATAGAGTATAGAAGACGTTTTCGTCTCAGGTTATGTATACTAGAGGCTTAGGACATGTGTGGACTGGAAAATGATAATTTGAGAGATAATGGTTGAAAGAGAGGAAAGAATTGGTGGATCTATTGCTGTCAATTTGCGATGAGCCGATGAATACGTTGATTTAGCCTTCATTACCATTCATACATTGCTCTCGGTTGAAGCGTGTAGCGAATTTGTAACCTGAGTGCCAAAGTCAGCAGAACATTGTAAATTTTCTGTATGTTTATATGCACATCATCGGAATTGTGTTTTGTATCTTATTGGGAATTTTTCGGATGAGTAGGAGAAAGGTTCTGATGAAGTTGTGCTCAAGGCAATGGGTAGAGCAATCAATAAAACTGTGATGATTGCGGAGTTGATTAAGGTGGATTGCGTTCACTCTTTTTCAGTTTTTTCTGATATTTGGTATTCCTTGTCATTAATTAACTTATGGAGCACGCCGTCTGGTTGTCCTGTGATATCAGAGAAGGATTGTTGGTCTTCACCAGGACACATCTATTGGATCGACTGACATAACTGACACATGGGAGCCCCTAGAAGAAGGCCTTCTTCCGTAAGAAACAGTAAACTTTTGTCATTTTGATTGCTTCTGCTTATTTAGATTGGATGGTAATGTGTTGGGTTTTGCCGTTGCAGCCTTGAAACTACGCGTCATGTCTCTATGATCACCATCACTTTGTCAAAGAAAGAGCTCAACACAACCTCTACCGGGTAAAATTGTCATTATCATCATCTGTAGGATAGTGTACTTTTACTTCTTTATTACTGTATTACCATCAGGATTTTGTTGGCAACGAACTTTTAAAAGAGCTTGACTCCACGGCCGTGGCTGTTGTATTGCTCTGTGAATGGAAGCATGGGAGCAAATGAGCATTTCAACTGTAACCAATCTGATAATTTAGTTATGTGTTTGTAAAATCATTTCTCAAGAGTTGGAGAATAACAGATTAGAAGGCTTAATATTCGTGGAGCTGACTAATATGACTGGGTTGGTGATTGGTGGCAAATGTCCTTGTTACAGACAGAATTGATAGACTTTATCAGATATTGGACTTCCTATACATTGGTCATTATGTCAGCCCTTTTATTTGGTCATTATAACAACTTAGAAATTTCCAGTCTTTATGGTGTCGATAGTCGATACATGGACGTTGGTAACTCCAGACTAAACTGTTGTAGCTGACAGAACAACATTTAGCTAAGCACTATGGAAACCTGATTCTCTAATGATTACAACTGTCAACTAATCTTTCAAACACTGACAGTGCCACTACCAGTATAAAGGTGTTTACGCTGACAGTGTCAACTAATATGTTTCTTCGAGGATAAGTAGATGTCATGCCCATTTCCTGATGAGATACTTCTGCTTTTGACTTTCCTGGTTATCCATATGTAGATTTGTCTTTCCTTTCTTGTTTGAATGTCAGCTATTTGCCATATTTAGCTGTTACAGGTTACAGGCCCCGGTCTTGTTGGTTGCTACATTTCGTTATACTGGTTCAAATACATAGCTTCTCTAGATTATCTAATAAGTTTTGCAGCTAAACTCTTAATTGTTACTCAATGCTGAAGAATGCTTCATTTCACTTTGTTCTTGTAGATATCAACCTCCGATCCCTGCAGATCAAGTTAGGCCATTGAACGATTTTGATAATGAAGGAGGTAAATTTGATCGTCCCTTTTGGTTTTCCTGTTATAATATACTGAAAGAGAGCGAAAGTTGAGGATCAGGTTGGATATATGTTATCCAATGGCTTGTGTAGTTGTGTTACAAAAGTAAATCAAGTTAATGATTCAACAAAGTTACACAATAGCAACTGTATAACATCAAAGTGTTTCACTGTAATACTATTCTTCACCACTTTACCTTACGATTTTCTAACATATCTTTTGCTTCTTATATACAGAGGGCTCGCCCAACATGAGGGGCAGAGGACGTGGTGGTCGAGGTAGGGGAAGAGGCAGAGGTAACTTCATCACCGTTAGTGGACACTTTATTACTTCCATTCCCTGGCTTTGGATATGAGTACGAAGATAAAAAAAAAACTATGTTCTTTCCAGGAAACTATAATGTGCCAGCAGAATATAATGGAGGTGGTTTCTATGGTGGCCGCAGTGGATTTGGTGGCAGAGGTCGAGGTCGTGGCAGAGATCGGAACTTCAGGGGGCGAGGAAGAGGCTATAGTCAAGGACCCAGCGGTTATTATGACTATGGCGAAGGAGCGCCAATTACTCAAGGACGTGGTAAGTTTTTCCGTTCCTATATGCATGTTCTTCATTGTTCAGGCCATGAATTTCCCAAGCAGATCGTATGTGTCAGCTGAATTGCTGACAAGCATTTTGTACCTTTTAGGCCGTGGACGTGGTAGGGGAAGGGGCCGAGGTGGTGGCCGTGGCTATAGGGCCGAAGGGCAGGTTCAAGCAGTTGCCGCTTAACCCATGTTGAGGTACATGATTTGGTTTGCAGTCGGAAAAAAAAACATCGCCCTGGATGCCTGCTCTCCTGTGTTTTGTTGATTGATTTTGATGCGGCATTTTATTCGTCTCTGAAAAAAAAAAATGTGGATAGTGTGACACTACTGCTGCCAAGATTGGCATGCAGCTGTGTTTTTTGGTAGGTCACTGGATTAGTGAATTTCATTTTTTTGCCATAGGGTTGTAATATTCGGCTTCTCTTTTTATTTTTCCACCACATATATATAGTAATAATAGAGCAGTACATTACTACATTTTATTTCGTCAAGTAAATCGACTTCGGCCCAGCAGAGAAAACAAGAGCAACAGAGGAAGGATTATAAGTTTTCAAGACGTTTTATGCTAAAGATGCAGTGATTTAGGCCTGAGAAAAAAAACAATCCCCTCACATCCGGAGATGATTAGCTTGTGTGACGGGGTAACGCAAAATGCTTTTATAGTTCCCTATCCATCCTTCTACCTCCGCACTTTCTTTCTCGAGTCTCTCTTCTCTAAAATCGTTAACTTTCAACGAGAAAACCATGGCCTAACCATAAAAGAAAAATAAACAGGCACATTACAAGGCCGACAAGGGTACCAGAATTCGTTTCCCATACGTTGGATTGAATATGCGGGGGTTTTCTTTTTTTTTTCTTTTTACGATGGTTGAAAAAACTAAAAAGAACACGGAAATTACATTTCAAAATGTGAGGAGCGGTTGTTTAAGCTCGATAGTAATAAGTGTGGCTGATCTCACGATTTAACAGCTTACGTTCCGGTAGAAAAAAAGTCGGACCGCAGCAACTCTATCATATTATGAGAATACCAACACTTCTGGCACACAGCGCAAAACCTGCATGCTAAATAAACTTCCAGTACACAGCACGACAACACATATAGGACTTTCGATAATAATATCAGACGCCTGATAATAGGACAGGGTTACGGTTGACACTGCAAAAAGCCAGGTTGCAAGTGCAGACACAAACGCATAGGATAGTTGAAGAGTTTTACGAAATAAAGACACAGAAGAACGTGAGCATCCTACTTTCATCTGGCAATTGGACCAGAACAAAAGCGTAGCGCCGTGAAGACACAAGCTTCAGATAAACATGAACTAAACCTAATGAAATATCATACCAAAATGAAGAGGATTAAGCAGCAAAATTTCAGACTTCCATTCGGAAAATAAGAACCTTAGAAAACAAAATGTATGTAGACAACAT
>JBBYHQ010332583.1:0-13998 GCA_038382645.1 Spergularia azorica
TGTGATACTATGATGTTTAATATAGTATTGTCTGCTCTTGGCAGGCTAAAGGAGATTTCCCATCTATATGACCTTTACGAAACAATGAAAACTGCCGGTCCTTCACCAGATCTATATACTTACAATATTCTTATATCTAGTTTTGGTCGGGCAGGAGAAGTTGATGAAGCTGTCAAAGTCTTTGAGCAGCTTGAGGAAAGTGATTGTAAACCTGATACTGTTTCGTACAATTCTTTGATTAATTGTTTGGGTAAAAATGGTGATATTGACGAAGCTCACATGAGGTTCCAGGAGATGCAGGAGAAGGGATTGAGTCCTGATGTCGTCACATATAGCACACTTATTGAATGCTTCGGCAAAACAGATAAAGTTGAGATGGCTAGCAGACTTTTTGATGATATGATTGATCTGGGATGTTGTCCTAATGTTGTGACTTATAATATATTGCTTGATTGTTTTGAGCGGAGTGGGAAAACCGCTGAAGCTGTAGATCTGTATGCCAAACTGAAGCAACAAGGCTTGACTCCTGATTCTATTACTTACTCGATTTTAGAGCGACTCCAAAGTGGTTCACATCGATCATCAAGGGTTCGTAAACAAAATCCCATTACTGGCTGGGTTGTTAGTCCTTTAAGGTGATTGAACAATATGCCACGAGACGTAGCTCTGTCAGAGGCTTGGTACTCTGTAAATGTTGCTGCCTTGATCTGAAACCTTGAGGTCATACTTCGGGTAATGGTAGACCTAACCTGATGATGAACGAATCTGGTGTTCACAAGACAGGACGTGACAGGTAGTGTCTTGTGCTGTCATTGTTGAGTTGTCCAAAGGCAAGTGCTTGGTTCAAATCAGTTTCATGGACAATTGATTATCACATTACCTGATGGTGGAGTTCAGAGAGAGCTGATCATGGTTTTGTGAAGTATGAATCAGACGTCTTTATGCTGGAGGTCTATGGTTAATCGATACCAGTTTCTTTCTTGACCGAAGGAGCAAAATTTCCTCTCATTCGTTTACTGCAGCAGTCAATGACATTATTATGTTTCTTCTTATGGGCCGTGATCTCCTGAATTACGAATGCCTGGTAAGAACACAGTAGCAGTCGTAACCATTTGTTTCAGGAGAGTTCAATTGTTTCGATCGTAGTACAAGCTGGCTCTTTTTTGTGCAGCTTAGGAACTCTTCACCAGCTTGGAGGCACTCTACTCAGTCCTCACCAAGAGAGAAGCTCTTCGGCTTGTACTGATAATGACGGTGGTGCATGTCAAAGTCGGAATGTGGGAAGCACCAGGTGCCAAGACTAAAGAGCCAGAACTGACTGGTGAGACATGCTCTCTAGAACTCACTTAGATGTCCAGGACAAATTTTGATTGTATAGGGTTAGGGAATTTGTATTATTGTCGTATTTAGGATCCTGTGGATTTTTTTTTTTTTTTTTGTTAGTATTAGGGGTTTTCCCATTGTGCTACAAGGGGCACTGTTAACTTGTTAAGATGCTATTGTAGACAATGTATAAGCATATACGAGTTATGACGAGAGTTTCTTATACATTGTAAAATGTACAATTGTCGTGGTGAGATATTATACATTGTTTCTTATAGTGTTGTAGTAGTGCTTTTGTTAGTTACATATTTACATAATCACGGCGAACCACCAGAATTACGAGTTTTGGTATTAGAATATCTTGATTTTGCAAAACACTAGATGAAGATGTCCTCTTCCAGGGCAATATACGATCTCAAATTGTTCAAAATTTACTGCTCTAATTTTGTTACTTTTCAAATTAAGTGATAGATAATTTGTGCATGAAGTAATCAACAGAGGGGTGGTGGCGCAGTTGGCTAGCGCGTAGGTCTCATAGCTAAAGTTGAGTGATCCTGAGGTCGAGAGTTCGAGCCTCTCTCACCCCATTTCTTTTTCACTTCTCAATGCTCCTGCATTTTATTTAGATCTACATCTAAACAAGTTTTTTCTCTTTTTTTTTTCACTGTATAGGTAAGTTTTCATTGGTCTTTGATTGTTCAGTCCAGTATTCATAGTTCAAATGAAAATTTTACGGGAGCGGTCCGAAATTTCGAGTAACAGTCCATACAAGATGTAGTGTTGTTATTTTCATCAAAACAAATTTTAAATTACTTACGGTGTATCCATCATTTTTATTATGTGATCAGAATTGACATATCGATTACTTTTCTAAGCATCGTTATTCCAATTTCGCCATTGTTCGAATGAAATTACATATTTATTATTGTTTACCCGAGAATTTTGTTCCAGCGGTAGAAAAGAGTTCCCTAAACATACAATTAGTCGAATTCCCGAATTTGTATTAAAAGTAATGTTACTTTTCACTTGAACCGGGGTACCATTTTTGGAATAGTGGCCGATGGGGGGATTCTTTGAAAATGCTCCCAATCGCCCAATCGAATTTTACCCAATCAAAAACAGGTGTTGGTAGCTCCCTGCAACAGTATTACTGCTCATCTTTACTCTTTGGCGTGCTACCATGCTCATGTACTCACTCTCGCCCATATTTTTCTTGACTTTTGCTCGTTTACTTTTAGTTGGCCAGCATATCTTACCTTACAGCTCCTTTTCCAGCCCACCACATTAAATCCAAGCCAGTTACAAAAATGGTCTAGTTATGAACATGATCTCTTATATATATGCTGTTTATCATATATTCACATGGTACGAACTTTAGATAACACTGTTAAAATTGAGGCATGTTATGTTATGTTATACGTTGCTAAGTGCATACTATAAGTCGATCTATAACACAGATATACGTGTCTCGTAAGAGAATCTTTTAATTGAGGTCATAGGTCACTAAAATTTGAACGAAACGAGCAATAATTAACTGACGAGACTAATGATTAAGAAACTTATTATGATGATTTCTTTGTAATCAAAGATGACTCAAAAAAATGTCCATGGCTCGTAACATTATACTGATTTTTCTTGTGACCATTGCGCCTCGTGTATTAATGAAGAAAGATGGAAGAATGTAAACCATGCATGATATGGTGATGGGAGGATGATATATAGATGGATACGCAAAGAGATCGACAGGGTTATTAGCAAAGTGAAAGTAGAGGTACTGAAAGTGACAAGGATCTACTGGGGACTCTGCAATAAATGGTGTCTTAGATCTTTATTCTTATGAACATTATTTATGGACAATGCTAGAGGTCTACAGTGTAGACACCCAAAAGTGTATACAATCAGCAATAATTTTACTACACTATCAAAATTTTACTACTCACACAATTAATTTTACTACCTGAATTTTTCATGACAATTAATTTTACTACTTCGATCTCAATTTTACTACAACTAACTCAATTTTACATTGTAGACAAATTAATTGTGTCTACACTGTATAGCTCTAGCAATTTGCATTATTTATTTATTGCATGCTGCTACAACATACTACTAGAAGCTCACTTATACTAGTGCCTATATATCGATCGATCAGTTGTCGTACCAACTTATGCATCACAATATGCAAATACTTTTGGGGTATAGTTTAGTTTATCAGGTGGACCGTAGTAACTTCTTTTTCACCCCTTCACCTACTACTTCACTTCATTCAGATCACAGGTTACTACTATATTGTTTGTATGTATATTTGAGATTCTATTTCTGTAAGTACTATAAAGATGTTCAATTAGACACTAAACGATCACCATGAGTTTGAGTAATAATTTCTGAGAGCATACCAATCAAACAAATATGTCTCACTCTTTTTGTTGTATGTTCTTGTTGTTGTGTTATGATCAATCGAAGTTTCTTTACCCTCTCTTCTTCATGGGTTGTACTGATGTATTTTGTGGGATTGTCACATTGCTAGGATCTCGCTACGGCTGGGTTCGGCCATGCCGGGTTGTTCAAAATTCAGACGAGAAAAAATCGACAATAATATAATGAGTCATAGGTAGTCCGACTGAGAAATTCTGATCTAAACAGCTGATGATTCCGTAAATATAATAATAAAAAATGTGTGTGAAAAGTTTATGTGGTAATTAAGGAGCGTCTTTTAGTGTAACTTGAATAGTGTCATTGAGAAGTAAAGCACATTTATATAAGTGTTATCCCTATGAACATTCCTTAGGTTTGACATGCGTTTCAAGTAATCAGTGCTAAGTAGTTACAAATAAATGTCTCATCAACCAAACTGCGTGTCGGATGATGCGATCCCTTTTTGTGCACTGCTTATGGCCACTGCTTATTATCCTACTAGCTCTCATTTACTAATTATACAAAAATGGAGTCTGCTTGACTTAACAAGACAGCTTAACATTTAAGGTATGACTTCTCACTATTTAGTCACCACCCTCAATTAAAAACTAGAGACCTCAACAAAAGTGGAAAATATGTAAAAGAAAAACTTCAGTGACAAGACACAGACGTACAGGAGTGTTATGGGGTGAATGGATACTCAAACAAAGAAAAACAACTAGTCCAATAAAGTATTTGGACACTATGGACACTTTGAGTTGGCTAAAATGATCCCTTGCAAAACACAGCTCAAATTTTATCATAGACAATTGTAAGCTTTAATTTTTGTAAGTCAGATCCAAGGGTACGGTGACAATTATCGGGGAACTCGGGTTTAGTACGCCTGCAGGTTAAGCACCGGTGGGATCAAACTCGTGTCGGTACAACCGGTGTTTAGAGTCTATTTGTTCGATTTTCTTCGGGTTGGGTCCAATTCAAGACAGGTCACGTTACTACATACTAGTATATTAGACTATTAAAGTGGGAGGTAACTTAATCTTACACTTATATTTTTTGAGGGTTATTGAATCTTATACTCTTGCCAATAACAATTGCCAAAACATGCTCTTGTACTGTTGATATATATTAAGCCACTTCAAATTTAAGAATTAATTATATAGCTTGTTGTTTTAAAAAAGATGAGTTATTAGAGTTATTGTACATTTTATGTGAATGGTCAACTATATATAATCAGATGGAATACCTAGGATGATCAGGTCAAATAATTTAGCTAGGTTAGCTCAAACTACTTTCAAGTCGTCTTGTTATGTTAACCCATTATCTGAGCCTTAATTCTCGATCATCTACTTATTAGAATTTCAGTTGAGATGGTTTTTTCTCAGGAAATTAGCTCGAGCCTCTCAAACACAAGGTGTGTCTCAAATGACATTCTAAATTTACATCAATTCTGATTAGATTGTTATGGCCCGGTACGACTTTGCCAACTCCATTCATATAATCATATTATTTTACTTGTTAGTTGTATCATGATTCCGATCCTTAGCTAAGCAAGAATCAAGAAAAAGTGGCAAAATTTTAGATCTTATGTCCGAATCTTTACTAGGACTAGCATCTTCATAGGTGGAATGAACCTAAAAAAATCCTCACATAGGAGTTAAAGTCAAATTAACACAAGAAAATAGATAAGAGTAAATTTGTGAATGACCTAGCAGTATATAATTTATACTTGGAAAATAAATGGTAGGAGTAGGGAGAAGTAGCTATGATGATTATGATGGGAAGGGAGTCGTAGGGGTTGCATAGGTGCGGACATAGGGACATGTCTGAGGTACGTCTCGATGGGACCGTGCGATTCAAGTTACTCTCTCATGAAAATATCAAGGAAAAGTTGAAATATACAAAGAAAACCAAAAGGAATGAAAAATGGTGATGTCAAACATTTTAGTATGGAGTTATGGACTATATTAATATTAAAGATTGAGAGTTGATAAAATTCTCGATTCAAATCGTTATATGATTGTAAACTAACGTCTATTAATTAATACGGAGTATGACACAACCAAATAATCAACATGAACAAGAGTGAGTTGTGAACTTGTGATCGATAGTAAGACGGTGATGATGATCAGTCCGATTAGTGAGTGACATTATTGGGCAATAATAAGCTCTGTAAAAATCCAAATAAAAAGTGATTCGAAAATCAACTCATTGCAAATATTTTGTATAACTCGACATCAATGATCAATGTTGATGTAATTGTTTCTCAACTAACTTTGAAATGTTTTATCCTCCAAAGTAAGAGTCGTGGACTTAAAAGTTAAAACCAAAACCGCCATAACAAAATCTTTGAAAGTACCTGATTCAATAATTAATAACTACAACAGCAAGTCGATCAGATCACTTTATAAATAGCGCCAGATTGTTTGAACCTTGATAATATATATAAGTGGAATTCACACAAAAATCGATCAAATCATAAATGTTTACAAAAGCCAAATCCATTTTTTCATTATGTGGATTATTTCTACTCATAAACTTATGCTAATTTTCATTATCATTAACCAATCATCACATCAACAAATTTGCACCAATTTTGTATAAAAGAGAGTTGCAAAAACATTTTTTTTTTTTTACACTTTTTGCATGTATGATATGTCTCTATATAGATTGTGAAATAATCTTATTGGAAACGTCCCCATGATATATGAGCAAATAAGAGGAGAAAAAAAGAAGCGAAACTTGTAGCAGCTGCTTTACTTGCACCCTCAATTTCCTCATATTTCTCTCTCTCTCCTCATATCATATCATCTCATCATTCATCAACTTCCCAAAATATCATCACTACCCAAAAACCCCAATTACTCTCTTTTATTCCTTTTGCTCTTTCGTTGCCCTCTTAGGTTAATTTTATGCCCTCCTTTACTTCTCCTTCTTCCCTTTGCATTTATTTTCATACACACATTATTCTTCTTTGCCTTCCATTTTTTGTTGTCTACTTATTTCTTCATTACCTTGCTTTTTGTGTCACACCCCCTAAACTACCACTTCAAAAGAATGAACTACCGTCTGATATTAGCTCAGTTGGTTATTAAACTCTCGATCACTAGTCCGTCAACATAAGTTCGATTCATTTCCACCTCTTATATACACTTATTACCATCTATATAAAGATATGAAAACACATTTTATGTATGTAACTAGATGTATACAACAACATTTTTGTTAATTACATAAATGTCACACTAGCAAAATCGATCTTATATATAATTACGACTCTAGGGCAAGAAATGCTGCGCTCCTCATCATACAGCTCCGAGGAAGATCAAGATCATCAACTTCATCATCATCATCATCACAACCGATCCTCACCGTCCGATCAACCCCATCAAAACTACCAACATTTCCACTTCATTACTACAACAACTAGTACACTACCATTTTCAGCATCATCATCATCATCCATACTAACACCATCTCAGGTGATCCACCCACGGCAGTTGCTAGTAACATGTGCTGAGCTCGTCTCACGGTGTGAGTTCTCGTCGGCAAACCGCCTTCTTAACCTTCTTTCGACCGATTTCGCCTTACAAACCGGCGACTCAACGGAGAGGCTTGTGCATTACTTTTGTAAGGCGTTAAATTTACGTTTAACTCGTTACTTATCAAACACTTTTATCACAAACCCTAATACACCTCCTCACTATGTTCTTCAACCTGGACCCTCCATTTTTTTATCTCCTCAATACCCTTTTACCCCAACCATGGCTCATCATAATGTAACTCCACCACCTAGGCTTACTCCTGAAGGATTAGTTACCGCGGTTAGATATTCTTCTTACCTTAATCTTAACCAAGTTACCCCATTTATCCGATTTACTCACTTAACCGCCAACCAAGCTATTCTTGAAGCTATTGAGGGTTGTCTGGTGGTCCACATCCTTGACGTGGAGATCATGCACGGCGTCCAGTGGCCCCCTCTTTTGCAAGCAATCGTGGAGCGGGCGGCTACTCTGAGCCTCCCGCCCCCAACTGTCAGGGTGACGGGGGCCGGGTGGGACCCCGCTTTACTCGAGAGAACTGGGGATCGGCTATGTAAGTTTGCCGAATCCCTAGGTCTCGAGTTTAGGTTCCACGTCCTCGTGCTCCACAACTCGGAGATTGTGGATCACGCTGACGTGGTGGCAAATGCCTTACTAGTAGCTCACCGCGAAAGTCCTTCTGACGAGGCCTTGGCGGTGAGCTGTGGAGATTATCTCCACCGCCTCCTGAGGGAATACGACACCAGGTCCCTCAGGAGGTTTCTCCACAAGGTCAAGACCCTAAACCCCAGGGTCTTGACCTTGGGAGAGAGGGAGGCCGACCACAACCACCCTCTCTTCTTGCGGCGGTTTAACGAGGCGCTGGACCACTACGGGGCCGTGTTCGACTCCCTAGAGGCCACCCTCCCACCGCAAAGCCAAGAGAGGGTGGCGGTCGAGGAAGGGTGGTTCGGAGAGGAGATTAAGGACGTCGTCGGCGAAGAAGGGGAGAGGAGAAGGGAGAGACACCAGAAGTACGAGTCGTGGGAAGTGTTATTGAGAAGCTCAGGGTTCAAGAGTGTGGCGTTGAGTCCGTTTTCATTGTCTCAAGCCAAGTTGTTGCTCAGGCTTCATTACCCTTCTGAAGGTTACCAGTTACAGGTTCTCAGCAGTAATTGTCTGATGCTTGGGTGGAAAAATCGCCCTCTTTTTTCTGTCTCTTCTTGGCAATAATAAGTGGGAATTTATATTATCACATAAATTGCATGCATGAATTATTGAAGATATGTATGAGGAATTGATCTCCATTTTTGCTAGGGTTTCATCATGATTTACATATTTGGAAATGTATTTTAATTTCTTTTGTATTTTTACCAAACTTTTGTTAATTCTCTTTTATGTTTGGTGGTGTATTATTTGTGATAAACTTTATGAATTTGGTGATGGATAATGTGCATAAAGTGCGTGGTAATGCTTTTCTCATGAAAGATACCTATCTAGAGAAGGTTGCAATGCTTTTAGCAAAAATAGTAGTAGTATGTCAAATGCTTTCTCGTAGCAATTGCAATCTATTTTTGTAGATTAATTAAGAATATTCCCTCTATTCGACTGTTTAGGGCATCCAATTTCTAAGACGATTTTGTCAATTTTGATTCCTTAGAAAGTTGCTTTGTCCTTTTTGTATTAATCACCTCACTCGTATGCTTCACTTCCACGTATGGGTTAATTAATAAGTCTACTAATTAATTAGGGAGATTAGCTAATATAGTAGTTCGAATTGCTCTATGCACAAAATCAGAGTTTGGAATACGTACGATCTGAAATCTGTATCGATTACAAAAATAGATCATGTAACAAATTAAACAATGATGTTCAACGTATAATGATTAAAACTAAAAAGTCGGTAATACAAATAATTCACATAATAATTTATTTTATTTCTTAAACTAAGAAATTGTTTTTAGTAATATAAGAAAATTAGACCCTTAATATGAGCATTAGACATTTAGCAATTGACTTTAGTAATACTGGTGTTAGTATTTGTCTCTATTAAGCCGAAAGTGCTTTTTGTCACTAAACTATATTGATCCACATAAGCGGATAATGAGGTATATTGTCTTGTTAATTATAATTAACATCAAAATAAACCTCTTTGTCTCCTTAAATTAGTGTAGCTATATGAGGAATATGCTTCTAGCTAGGGTTTATAATATATAGTTGTTCATACATATAAATTGACCCTTAGCTTTAGTGTGAGTAGGAGTGGTAAATAAAAATGTTGGTCGATCACTTCAATAAAAATAGCATCATCATCATAATAAATAAGTCCCCAGTAATATGGCCAAATGTCCCCTAAACAAAACCATGGAAGTTGTCAAAAAAAGAGGTAATGTTGCCCACTTTGCCTCCTATGCAAGTCTTCTGTTCTTTGATAATCTCCCAACAAGGGATCTTCCCTGTCCTCTGGTTTTTCCAAAGACATCCTATCATCCTCTTCCTAATATCTGGTTTTCACCTAGCTAGCAATATTGTATTTGTTTACCCTAGATAGTTACTTATTAATTTTGTTTAATCGGTTTTTAGATGCTTAGGATCCTCACTTGTTTGCTAATGGCTAGGGTCTACGTGAATTCTCATCAATTCATTTTGGCGCTCTATTTATATACTAATCGTGTTACTTGAAATACAAAAGTTGGTTGTTGTGAGCGTCATTCAGTAGGTGCTCATATTTTTTATGTTTGTGACCACGAGCATATCCGTCTAGCTAGAAGCAAGATGGACGGATATGTTATTAAGACTCTCTCATATCGCAATTCGCAAAAATGTTTACATCATGAGATAATCAACATGCATATGAAATATGTGTGAGAAGCATCCGGCATTCGACAATTCAATTGAGACCTTTTTCATAAAATCTCATATGAAACAGTTCCACCAAAACTTATTTTTAAACCGAATTTCAATCAAAAGATGCCACTCTGATTACTAAGTTACCTTAAAAAGTACGTATACAATTGATATGCACTGCCTTGCATTGTAGCCACACTTTTTGACGAAATTTGTAACTTGTTGTCGACATTAGTAATTGTATGTATATTCTTGCTATATAGTGATTTAATCATTAAGATCACATTTGGTGACTGATGATTGGTGTTCCTGTTTAGAAAATCTACATAAATTTTGAGGCTAGAGTTGGCCAAAGGTGAGGAAATGCAAAATAAATGACAAGAAGAGTAGCACAAACAACAGTGAGTCCTCGTGTGCATTATATGTGACAAATTGACATGAAAAGACATACAGTGTTACTCGAAATATAATGCAATGTAAACAGCGACATTTTGGCACATGAGCATGTATATATAGTATACAACATCAACATCGTTGCTCACTTATCACACGGAAAAGATCCTCTTCATTATTATTAATATATTCTTCTTTTTTTGTGTACATATGCGTAATAATGCATAGTATACCTTATTTCGATACATAAACTTGAGGATAGGGAGAGAGCTCATTTCATAGAGACGGTATTCTATATATTGCACCCGATCGTCAAAATACACACGTTGAGTACGGTGAAACCTTAAGTCATGCAAAAGCTCTACAAAATATCATTGCATTATATTGAATGAGCTTACTAACATAGTCACATAGATAGTAACTTTTGATCGAGTTTGGAACACGTCTCTCATATACCTAGTCCAAATTGGACATAATAAGCAATATGAGAACTCTAACATGTCTACTAATTTAATAACTCGTGTAGACATGAGCATTTGCATAATCAAACAACAAAGCATAGCATTGTGAATTTGCGACTCGATCGATAAATCGACTACACGTTTTATTTATTTTTCTTTAGGCGTAGATCAGATAAATTTGATGTTGGGTGGATCAGGCGATGTAGTACATAGGATCAGGCAACTTGAAAGTTCTCAAACCAGCGTGAGAGCCCAATAAGTCACTCCATTGATCACCAATGTTCCCAATTATTCTATACCCCTTCTTCTCAAGTTCCATCCTATGCATTGTTTTGTATTCCACTGATTTCATGTGTGATTCACTGCTCTTCCTGTCACATCAAATCACAATAAACAATCTCATCAATAATTATTATTCTTCAAAATAATTGAAATAATCTTGAATCATTATTACTATGTGGTCTCATGCACTTTCAAGTGTGTCGCGCGATTTCTAAAAATGTAATGGTTAGACACATATAACATATGTTTTCGTCGTATTAGTAATCAAACATGTTATCTAAAAATGTAATGGATTCTTGAACTTTTATCGTATTAGTAATCAAACATGTTTTCGTCGTGTCTAACTACTAGCTAGATCTATAAATTGTTCATTATATACGATAATTTTAGTTATGGGCATAGGTTGGAGGTGAAATGTTGAATAAAATCGATTTACTTACATCACAACTATTATGCAATTTAGATCTCTAGTGAACTTGTACGAATGTACGATTTTGAATTGACATTTCGAAAATAATGATGAAGAAATAAGTAAGGAGTATTTACTTTAAGATCATTTTGAGCCATTTGTGGTAGCCAATGTTTTTCATGTTGCGGATCTTGGGCTCCCTATACTCTTCCTGAGCACCGGTGAGAAAAACAACTTGGACCCCAAGTTCCAGCAGCCTCTTATACAAGCTACGGACCGATGGTATCGCTGGCGCCATGGCTTGGGCCTGCCATTCATTGAAGCCCGTTGCATTGTAAGGGAAAGCCCTGCATATATAGCCCATTATACAACACAAAGTTAAGGGTAATTGTTAGTGAACTGGACTTGTGTATTTTATCGATAGTCAACCAAATTTAGCTGAATAGCCTGAATTAATATCGACAAGACGACAACTAACAAGACCTACTTGACCCCGAATCGAAACCAAAAAAAAAAAACTCGTACATGAGTAAGATTTACTTCTATACTTTGAGATTGGTGAGATTTAATTTGAATTTGATCTAGACTAGTCTGAATAATCTAACTGTGATTTTATTAGAGATGATCCAAACTAAACTCGTCACTTTTAAGTTATATGAGGAGAAAACAAGCCCTTATTGAACAAGGCCGAACTTAATTAAGTTGAAATGGGTGAAAACTGGATTTACTTGTCAAGATTAGTACGAACAGAAACTAATTGTTTCTTAAATGAACATTCTAACTCTTACCGTTCGGTTAGAAGTAAACTTATGCATACTAGTACAACTAATAATAAATAAACAAAAACTCAGGGGGGCCCAAGCCTCAGCCTAAATGGCCTAAGATCCGCCGCGACTTGTATCGGACACTCGACACTTGAAAATAAGTTTGACACTCTGACCATTCATTTTAGGCCAAAAAATTGGGTTTAATTTAATTAATAATAAGAGAGTCGGGCCGACACTTGAGCGCACACGCATATGAGAGTAACATAGCTATTATAATAATGAAATGCTAATATTAACTTGACATCTATTATAAGTCACAGCCTCCATCGTCGCATCTACCAACAATAATAGTACTCCCTACGTCCCAGCTCAAACGCCCCAGAGCATATTTGTAGTGGAATAAGAAAAATTGATATAGTAAGTTGAGTGTGAGAATATTGGGGAAAAGGAGGAGAGAGAATGTGAGGAACTGAGGATTAATAAAAGTATAAGAGATAATGTGAGAGGGATATAATAATTTAATAAAAGTAAGAGAAAGAAATATGACTCAAAATAGATTGGGTGTTTGAGGTGGGACGTCCCAAAATAAAATATAGGGCGTTTGAGCTGGGACGGAGGGAGTAGTCGTTATGGAGTACACGAAAAAGAAATGACGTAGAAGGAAGAAAAAAAACTTACCCAAATCCAACGTTAGGCTTAGCATAGTATGGCAAATTTGAGAGGGCAGTCTCGTCAATGTCAAAGACCCAAATGTCTTTGCCTTTGTTAATCTCTAGATTATTGACATAATCTATAGCGGCAGATGCCACCATAGAACAATCTTTCTTATACTGAGCCCCTAACATATAATGCCCTACATAATCCTCACATTCCTTAGGGACCGTCTTCCAATCCTGAAAGTTGTTCGTCTCGACTGCGAGACGCCAACTTAAACAATTTAACCCGTGGACCGGGTGACCTCCTGAGCCAGAATGAGGCCTAAGGAGGTGAATTGAGTGGTGAAGCTCATGACTTTCACTAGGGGCGAAATGAGAAGTCACTACGATTCCTACCAAGATAAGATAGAACATTGCTATAAGCCTCATGTTTGTTGACTTCTAGTGACGGTAGTAATTTGGGAAGCTTATGGCTTAAGACTTCAAGAGGCAAATGTGCGACGTATATAAACTTGCACAAGGTGCCCTTTATAAAGATTTGATTTTGGACCATAAGATATAAAGAAATGTTTTCGTAGTAATTGATTGGGAGTTTGATAGAGATACGTGAAGTATACCCGTGTTGTACGTACGTAGTTACGTGCATATAGCCAAACAACTGTCATCGTGTTTTACGTTGTAAGGAGTAAATTATTAGGGATGTGCGATGTGGAGAATTAACATTTTAACCGTCCGAATTATGCGCGCGGATCGTCTCCAGTTCCTCAAGGAATTGGATCTTCCAGTTCTCTCTCCCACAAACTGACACGTAAATCCCACTGAAATGAAAGGCCAAGATTGCTTTTATTAAAAAAAAAAAAAAAAAAATGGCCATTTCCAATTAAGGGCTCTGATTCCCTTGTCACACCAATCACACGGCTGAAATCT
>JBBYHQ010332613.1:0-13992 GCA_038382645.1 Spergularia azorica
TTAATTACAAAATTAGTCTAATATTAAAGGTAGTAAAATAAAAATACGAAAAGTACAAAAATACCCCGGGTGGTACTGGCACAATGTCATTTTCCATTTATAAAACAAAAAGTTAATCTATGCTATGTCAATTGGAAGCAATTTTTCCATTGGAATGAAATCAATCAATATGAAGCACTCTATAAAGTATACATACCCATGACACATCAAACTATCAAAGTGGTGCAAAACATTATCCAAGTCCCATTAAATAAAAATCCAAATCACTAAAAAGCTCACATCAAACCATTGACACAATAACAAACCGACGTGTCAACTTCACAATGGTCAGTCCAAACATAAACAGATAATAAACAAAAAAACGCAAAAAATGCACCCAAAAAAAAAAAAAAAAACCTCAGAAAAAGATCACCCTCTCTTTCTCAGCCTCTCCTTACTGCCTTCACACTCCCACCATTTTCATGGCGTAAACTTCACACAATCTCAAATTTTGAAACAAACCCATTTGAGCTTTCTCTCTCCTCTAATCTGGGTATCTCTTGAAATTGAATTTGGTTGTGTATATTTGTGTCAGCAATGGCGGCAGTGACGTCACTCTCTTTCTCAGCATTAGCTCAGTCGCTTGATAGAAAAGCTTCCCTTTCTTCTGCTAAAACATTCTCATCGTCTTCTTTCGACGGTTTTCGTATGCGTTTGTCGTACGATGTTTCTACTTCTGTTAGAGTTTCCACTTCTGGGTCTCCTTTGGTTGTCCACTGCATGTCCTCTACTTCAGGTATTCTCTCTTTTTTTTTTTGTCAATTTTTGCAATATTTAATCTTTTTTTCTTATAAATCTTAGGGTAAAGTTTATAAATTTGATTAGTTTTTTGTTATTGGGATTGCATTGGTTGTTGAATTGGATGTTTAGATTGGTGTAATTTGTGTGTTTAGTATTGGAGATGCTGATTAGTAGGAGGAGGAGGAGGAAATGTTAGGGATTGAATCGATTGCGAATGCTGCACGTAGTTTTCGATATCGTTGATGGATAGTGGAGGGATTGGGTGTGGAAGTTGATTGTACTGAGAGTGAGATGGTGTGGTTGTTGGAAAGAAAATGTATGTTTGGTGCTGGTAATGAGCAATATGTTGATTAAGCTTGTTGGAGACGGCATAGTGTTCGAGTTTTGATTGGAAAGGGCTAGAAAGTTTATAGCTTGTTTGAGAGGACAATGTGTGAATGTGAGAACAACTTTGCGAGTGCGGATAGGGGCTATAGGAGTATCTCTTGTAATATGTGTGTGTTTGAATACGACAGCCTGTACAAGGCAGTGCAAGTAGAGTATAAGTACCACTTTGCGCTGAAGAAGTTATTATAAGCTGATTGAAGAGATGATGCTTCATCATGGAAGCTTAAACTTGTTAAAGTATTAAACATCAAGACAGATTTTATTGTGGACATCGTAGAAGTGGTGTCGGGGCAGAATTTCGGCTAATGAACTTGGGTGTGTTGATGGGGAAGGAACTCGTCTTCCATGCTTCAGTAAGAAGTTATTATGGAAGTACTGTTAGAAAGTTCTCCTCTGAAAATTATATAACCTTCATTGTGGAGTGTAGACCTTTGATACTTGACTTTAATTAGGAAACATAGTACTTTTAACTTTTGAGCCCTTTGTTTAAGCATCTCGTCGACAAACTAAGTAACACTTTACGAGAACCAGCTAGCTCTAGGGTAAAGGGTAATCAAAGAGTTAGTATGCCATCGAAGCAACCCTGGGGCATAACTAGGGTTACTGAAGTAGTCTGGCCTAATTACGCAGGCACTTATCTTCTATGGTGTTGAACAAGTACAAGGAAGTTTATTGGGACAATGGCTAACCTGTATTGTGGAGTGGATTCTGTACAATAACCATATATCAGTTTTCATGGAACCAGATATGGGTAACTAGAGCATTAATACCCCATGGAATATAAAGCTTCAACGTATCAAGCATTTATGAATGCAATCTAGAATTGCAGGCTTAGTTTACCTGGTCTTGAAGTAAGGAGTCTTACCGAGGTATTCTATGGCTCTTGGTTAGAATGGATGTTATGCAGCAAAGATTGTTTCTCATAATTTTTTTTAATGAAATTAAACTCGACCAGTTCTAATAGGTTGATATCAATGTTCCAATGTTGATCATAGTCCAGGACCATTTCCAACATACTCTAATTGTCATTTGTCAGTGGTAGCAATCAGTATGCCATTATTACTGAATAAAGAATGACAATTGCCTTTGAAGGCTTCATATGCGTTTTTGCTTGTCTAATCATCTAATGTAGCTTCCCCATAGCAGGCTTTATGTCGCAGTAGTTGTTAGTTGTTACATATATTTTCATTTGGGAGTGGGAAAGTGAGATACTTGTCTGTACTCTACTACTCTGTACAGTTTTTGGCTATGTTTTGTTTCCATTTGTGCATGCTGTTGAATCTGCTGTTGCCGTATACTGCCTTGCTTGCTAGTCAAATTCTTGAGCTCCACTTTCATGTCTTATTGAATGCTAAACTTATCGAATTCTGAAGCCCATGACTATTACCATAAAAACTTAGATGTGCTGATTCTTTTCATTTTAATCACTTTATAACCTGTTATTTTCTTATAATGCTTTCAGTTGCTCCCCCTGTATCTGAGACGAAACTGAATTTTCTGAAGGCTTATAAACGACCAATTCCTAGCATATACAACAATGTGCTACAGGAGTTGCTCGTTCAACAGCACCTGATGAGATACAAAAAAAGTTTTAGATACGACCCTGTGTTTGCTCTTGGTTTTGTTACTGTCTACGATCAGCTTATGGATGGATATCCAAGTGAAGAAGACCGAAAGGCCATCTTCGAAGCATACATTAGAGCTCTGCAGGAGGATCCAGAGCAGTACAGGTCAGTTATTTGCTAATCTTCTATGACAATTGACACATGAGAATTTATTCTGGAAGCTGTCCCACCTGTGACCTTCACATCTATAAAATGACACGATGAGTAGACTCTCTTTGTTAGAATTTGTCTCTACTTGAATGGTTTTTTTCTTAAGTTAGCAGTCTTAGCACAACACAATATATCCTCTCAATTCTATTAGTGCTACATGAAAAGCTTTGTGCTCCTTGTCCATAAAGCTTTATTTGTCTTTTTGTCATTAAGGGTTGGAGCTCGTTAAATTAATACTTTGTTGCTCACCAGTTTAATGACACCCTTGACAAGAAAAATGACTGTGATGGCTGCTACCCTACGCTCTAGAGTTTTCACTTGTGTTTACGTTGTACCATCATTGGACATAATGTTTTATTCAGATCTTGATGGTGTAAAACATTTTGTTCATTAGAAAAGATGCAGAAAATCTGGAGGCGTGGGCCCGAACTCAGTCTCCTGTCACATTGGTGGAGTTTTCATCTAGGGAAGGCGAGGTTGAAGGCGTCTTAAAAGATATAGCTGAAAGAGCTCGTACCAATGAGAGTTTCAGCTACAGCAGGTTTTTTGCAGTTGGCCTATTTCGTCTCCTCGAGTTGGCAAATGCAAGTGAACCCTCTGTCTTAGAAAAGGTTAGTATTTAAATCTTAAAATGCTTCCAAAGTTCCATCGAGGTTATTATAAAAAAGTTCGGTGCTCACTTGCACTTTCATGTCTTTGTTGTTCTTTATGCTTCCATTTTTGTAGCTGGTAGCACCAAGCACCTCCTTATAACAACTGCCTTATTTAATTTTGTCTTTATCTTGCTCCAATCTTGATTTTAAAGACATTGCCATTAGTTACTGGAAACAAAATTCTACTTTCTATCTTGTAGTGGACAATGGTTTTCGTCTCTAGTGACATGATTAGATGGTTGTCGAACCTTTAATTCCTAGCTGCAAGAGTTTCCAGTATTAGAAAAGCTGATGTGGATCAGTTTCTTAATGCTTTTGTGAGGCTAGGCCGTAACCGAAGTCACCCTGGTCTCCGATTAAAGATTGAACACAATGGCTGATTCTTGCAAACTGTGGCACGTCACATTAATTCTTTATTGTCAGTTTCCCAAAATCTCCGTTCTGGAGGCTTCTAAACCATATTTCTAAGACAAAATTCGGATAATTCTTTTCAACAATATGTTGAAGTTTTAAGGTATTAATGTAATTTATGAAAGATTGAAATTTAAAACTCACCCCAAAGCATTAGTAGCTCTCCCCTTCTTAGAATAAGACCTTATCCTAATTATTTCCTTCTCAACTGAGCAGCCATCGACAAGCGGTCACATAAAGATTTCAAAATCTAGGCATAATCAGTTTGTCTTTGGGACTCTCTAATTATGTGTTTGTTGATTTTGGCTACAGCTTTGCGCAGCCTTGAATGTGAACAAGAGAAGTGTGGATCGGGATCTTGACGTATACCGCAATCTCCTGTCTAAGCTGGTACAAGCTAAAGAGCTGTTGAGAGAGTATGTTGAGAGGTAAGAATATGCTCTTTATTACCCATTCCGGTTTCAAAAATGGTCATCAGAAGTTTACACCAAGGCGGAGTTAGTTTTCACTTGTTGCTTTTGTCTTTCTATTGTTTTTAACTATTATGAAAAATTTGTTTCCTCTTCACGTGTGCAGGGAAAAGAAGAAACAACAGGAGAGGGCAGAAGCCCCGAAGGCTAATCAGGCTATCATACAATGAATGGGAGCTTTCTAACGCTCAGAGCAACGCTACTGTGAATATATCCATATATATTGGAGACGACTATTGGTTCTTCAAGAAACTTTCCTTAGGCATTTGACTCCTCGATGAGTTTGCTTTGGAGTGCTAATAGTATCTTCATTCATATTTCACCTTGAGATAAGCTGTGAATTAATACTATTTGCAAGAATACATAGAGAATAGCTTGAGAGCTATACGCCGAAACCATATTTTTCACCTGCCCTTGTTTAGATGCCAGGTTGCCGCTTCATTGTAACTGTATTAACGTATTCTTCACTTCAAGAAACTGAGAATCATTTTCTTACTGCCTCTGAAATTGATGGTCTTAAACTCGCAGCTCGCTTGATAAGGACTCGGAACTCTTTTTTTTTAACAAAGAAGTAGACAGAGAACAGAGAAAACCAAAGCATGGAACAGTTGGTTTTTACCGATTTCAGTATCCAGATAAGTGCTATTTGGGATGATGCTGCTGAGCTCTTTCAAAATGCGCAACATATTAGCACTCAGCAGGCGATATTGTACAATTTAGTCTGCTCTCCTGCAGGCCATATTCATTCTATTGTTCGCCACCATTCAGTTGTCAAATTAAACCTGTCACAGCGCCGGTGTCTCGTGGATTGCAGATATCATGACCAAGGCACCGGTGTGCAAAAACACTTCTACTTCGTAGTTGAGTTGTAGACCTGGTTACATAGTTCTGGGGTGAGGATATTTTTTTCGTAACTTTCCTAGCATTCTAACCTCGTCTATTCTGAGTCACTATACGAGGCTCATGGAAGCTCGGCTTTTACCCTTTATATACTACGAGTTACTCACCATTTGCAAAAGCAACCTTTCAGTTTCCGGCTGTACTTGTACCACACAGTGTCAAGTAACAGGAAACATGCATATTCTATAACACATCAAATTTGATCACAAATTGTTTGATTAATAATATGGGTATCCGAACTGTGTTATCTTTTACAAAATGCTGGATTTCTTTACTTGCGAGTAAAGGAATGAAACAAACAGATGTGTTCTGTAATTCAGCAGCAAATAATCCAACCTAAAAGAATACTCCTCGTTTGGGATAAAAGGTTTAGGCTAACTCAGATGTGATATGTCGACTTGGTCAGGAATCTTGAATGTGTCAGCGGCACCAAATTTCCTCCACTCTTCGCCCTCTGTAACTGAAGCATCTTCTTTGTCATCCTCATCGGTTCCGCTGTAATCTATTGAAGCGGGATCCCGAATACTTTGTGAACGGCAGCCATCAGTTGCAAGCATGTTAACCTGGCCATGGTGAGAGATTTCCACCACAACAGTATCATCATCAACTGGTAGGGGCTGCTTCCATGGCTCTCCATCAATCCTCATGTATGTATGGTCAGCTGCGCCCTTTCGGAACTCAAAACGCACTCTGTTTGCCTGAGAGCATACGTATAAACAAAACCATACTGTGAGAGAAGATGAGGTAAATGGATAATAACAAAGTTCTATTTTACAAAAAACTTTTCCAATACCTGAGCCAGGCGAGTTCCATGGCCATTTGGAGCAAGAAGAACAAGTCCATGCCAAGCATCTCTAAACCCTACAACTTCAATGAGGCCATCGTCTACATATGGACGAGTAAAATCTCTCTGTAAACCAGAATAGCACTCTTATCAGTAAAATTTCACAACATTTTCATGGGACAGTTGCAGGTACTGAAACCAAAAGACTGAACGATCTAAGAAGAGTTCAATTTGAGGAAACAAGGGGTACCCCAAGTGTTCGCCTAAAAATATCATCTCTATTAACATTATGTCCTTCCATTCGACTGATTTCAACGTGCTATCTCAAACTGAGGTTAATATGACAAAACTTACCATTTTAGCTACCAAATAGTAAAAAAGTATGAGATCAATGAAAGCAGGGTGAAAATAATTAAAAAGTAGGAGGTTCAGAGTATAATATCACAATAGTTTTTAAGAAGAACTAACATCTCGTTTTTTAAGCTTGCTTGGTGTGCCCCAAGGATTCAATCCACCTGAAAAGCTTGGCAAGTTGAGGCATACAATCGACCTAATACTGCACGAATCGGAAACGGAGCCAGTTAGTATGCGGAGCAAAGAATTTAAAAGTTTAAATAAGACTCGGGTCAATATAAGAAGCCGCCTGCATGTAGCCCAGTGTTTCCAAATTGAACACGACGATGATAATCAAACTTATTAAACATCTTATACCCGAAATTGCATAATGTTCTGTAGGGATTCCAAGAAGTATTGTAACTTAGACAGAGATATTATATAACTTGGAGATTGGAATATTCTAGTGGCGTTTAGATAGTGTTTATCATTACCCTTGAGGTATACTAAGCTCCTCCCATTGAGAAGCTTGTCTCTTCATGATTTTCACTGACATCAGCTGCGCAATGTTCCTAAGAGATATAAGATAAACTCGTTAATAAGAGAATAATGGTAGCAGGACTTGCCTACAAATGTTTAAACTACTACCATCCACACATGGACTAGTTCAACACCAATTACATTCTGCAGAGCCCAGCCTTGAAGCAATGTATATCTTCAGGCAAGTGGAACACTATTTTTCATAGACAGATGTGAATTAACATGGGTAAATGAGCAAAAAGAATGGTGCAATGAAAAAAAAAAAAAAGGAACAGAAAAACAGTAAACGGTATTTCTAGTGATATTAAAAAAAAGATAGGGTATATTGGCCCTCCCTCTATCCCAGTCCAAGTCCAGGTTATACTAAAAGCCACTTTAACGGTTTTGTAGAGGAATCTACAAATGATCTACTATCGAAGGGTAATTTTAAACTTGACCTTCGGGTCATGAGATGAACATTGGTATACTCATGATTTAAGCAAAATATCTAGTAAAACATATTCATGATTTGGACAAAATCAATGAAATAAGAAATTAGAAATTCATATGGTTAAATATATACTCACTTATCAGCAGGGTGGAAAAGGGAAGCGAAAAACCATCCTTGTGTGCATCCAAGTTTGGCATATGTGCTCTGTTACGAAAAGAACAAACGTAAAAAACCAACCAGTTTGAACATGAACACATGAAGCTATAGGAGTTCTGAAAAAAATAACATAGGTGGTGTCACACTGATACCTTGTTGCTATATCCTGACCACATTACAAAAATCATGCAAAGTTATATGCTATCTTTGAAACCATTATGCAAATATGTCACAGAAGTCATGTATAGTCCTAAGACAAGGGTCTTACCACCAACCTCGACTCTCCACCTTCTCACTCACAAAGACACCCCCCCCCCCAATAGGGAAGTCAAGTAATGAAGCTTGAGTGTCCTTAGTTACGAAACAGTAAGAGTACGACTTGCAATGAGAAGAGTAACTGAAGGCCAACCTGATTCACGAGCTGGTTTTTGAATTTTTCAGGGTTCAACTTCCGCTCAGAATGAAATGCGTATGACACTTGTGCATCCATTCCTGTAGAATAAGAAAAGATTAGAACATAGAAGAAGGTGAGAAGAATTGGATGATGAAATAGAAACTAATTACATCGGGTAGCAGTAAGCTTCTAGATTCCAGAGCATACAAGGTATTAAGTCAAAGGATATTCTAACCAACACTGACAGATAAGTTAATTACTAAAAGAGTGTAGAAATGCTAGTTCTTTTGCTATCTATATCAAAAGATGAGTAAACAGAGAAAACTGACACATGATCATAGCCAGAATGCATTGCACAAGTGGTCGCTCTTACAGAGTCGTACCTGATATTATATTGGTATTAGAGAAGGGGAAAGATGAACAGAAGGGATACAAGTTTTAGTTCCTAATTCTCCAAACCGATGTCACAGAATGAACACGACAGACTAAAGAGATTTAAAGGAAAGTCAATATTGCATCGATAAAATAACGATGGTATACAAGCGAGGCCCTACACTATACAGAAAATAAATGGGCAAGAAGTAATAGGAAGGATGTGATGTATTACAGCTTCTCATATGGTTCCTTTTAGAGGAAAATCACATATTGTGAAAATGATGATTTACAACCACAGCCCATAAGCACACAATTACAAATAATACAAGAATTAATATCCCTTAAGACATTGGTGATCAATGTTTCATACTGCTGGTCACTATAAAGAAGATTAAGAGATCATAAAAACAACAAAGATTACTACTATTAGCCTATGGCTTAAGTACTAGAAATAGAGATATTGGAGATCCAATAGAGAACCAAAAAAGTAACTCTTATATCCAAAAATGTACATCTGGAGAAAGTAAACTAAGAGCAAATTAGTCCTCTTACCCATGCTGAAGTAATTCCAGAGTCCCCCACGAAAGGTAAGGTAGCCTTCCTACAGAAAATCCCAAAGACTCGTCAGAATTTGGGTTTTAAACAGTTGTCAGAAGAACTATAATATTGCATGATATATATAAAGAGACCATAAGATACCATTACTACCTATTAAGATCCCTGAAATATCAATAACAGCTATATCAAGATAATCAGTAGAACACAAAAGGTAGCAAAATCTTTCTCATGTTATCCAAATAATGTTGGTGAAATGATCAGTCCTCTCCTAAGATTCAAGTAGTCCAGTTACGTACAAACGTATAAAAGAACATGGTTGTATACAGCACCCCAAGGGGTGTGAGCAAAATCTACCCCGTACAAGTGAAAATAGCGATGTGTCATACGGAGTAAAATGTAGCCATCACACCCAGGGGCACATAAAACATTGCGTATCTTCTTTGATCCCACCTCACATTTAAAATTAACCTTCCTTCAACACTACATATCTTCTATGATCATAACCAGTTCTTCTACTCATCATAGTTCACCACATTTTCGAAATACATAGACCTTTGATTCAAGAACAATACATACGTAAAGCTACCTCACACAATCAATTTTACATATATAAATCTCACATAACATTGAACTTAGAGAGAAACAATTTGCCTTTTGTTTAGGGAGAGTTAAAATCTAGAGCTGACGCATTTGTTAAGAGAAAAAGTACCATGTTAGATGAATCTGTTGAGGAGACACGTTGAAATGCATGTAATGAGTGGGGTAACTCAAGAGGGGCAATAGGATCACAGGTTCCTTCCTCTGGAGTCCTCATCCTCATAAGAATGTGCCAACTGTAAATTAATAGAATAAGCAATAAGTTTATAGAAACATAACCTTAGTTATAGATTCTACTGGGCACCATGGTTATTATAGATTCTACATGGATACATGCATCAATAAATTCTTGTCGTCATTTGGTCTCTGTTGCCCATGATATGAGCATGAGTGGCGAGCAACTTTGGTGATTGGCTCCAAAAGTAGGAGACTCCCTGTTCTTGATGTAAATGTTAACATAACTTGCTTAAACTCAGGTATTGCAAGGTTCTAAGTGTTGAAGTGTTAATGGCATAAATTAAATATTTATGTGCATACCTAAATTGGATTGTCAAGTATCAGACGTGGTACACAAAATTACGAAATTATGAAGTTATGTAAGGAACTTCTTCACTCCTATTGCTAGGTAAGTTACATGAAAAGTGAAGTCCCCATAGACTTTGTTTCAGGAGCTCATAATCTTTGACTAAGAACATATTTGTATTCTCTTTACTACAAGAACTATCAAGACAATATCAAGTTTGATAAATAACATCACATGTTTATAAGAGTGTCAAGTGCATTACTTGTCAATCTTCATTTCTTTTGCTTTTAAGACTTGATTTAAGAATGACTTCACAGCTTGATGATCTGTCCCTGGGTTCTTCTTTCCCTGCAAGTCAGCACTGCATCTTAAGGTCTAATACTGTCTAAAATGTGCAGACTTGAGTGAATAGCCCAATAAAGGAGGATAAATAAACAAAAGCAGAGTATAGGGACTAGGATCAACCGGTAAAGTACTAAACATAACGGTTGAACACATGCGGGAAAAACAAGAACTTTAATCTAAATAAGGTAAAGAGAATGGTAAAGTGTGTGGGTTCAACGGAAAAGCAAGATATTCTTTTCACGCTCCCCACCCTCACCGTGTAAAACGTAGCTGCCTTTAATCAAGTATCCATATTACTTACCCAGCCAAATGCAAATGGGAGGTTATTCCCAGTCCCAAGAGGCACAGTAGCGATAGGAGGAGGATGAGACAATTTCAGGTCACAAAGAACTCCAAGAATCCAACCAGCAGTACCATCACCTCCGGCAACCTAATAAGCAAACAAAGGGTTATAAAGTAGAAACAACTTTGAGATCACAACCTCCACTAACTCAGTTGCAAAGAGCAGGAAATCTTGTGAAAAGGAGCACTTACAATAATTCTCAGTTTCTCCTGAATCCTTAAAGCCAATTCATCTTTCTGCTTCAGCATTTCCAGATTAAGATATAGCTTGCTTAAAAACTTATCGGGAGCTTCTTCCAGTAAATCAATGACCTGAAGAAAACATCATAACTTACATAGTTATTGACAGGTTTGATTTATTGCTAAAAAGTTTTGCACGTTCCAGTGAATTTAAATCAAAACAAAGTTTGTTTACTTAGAGCCAGCTACCTGGTTTTCATTGAGAAGAGAACGGTATGTAGTCAGCAGGTTTCCACCTAGCTGGCCACCACTTTTAGAATTGATGAAGACAATTACAGGACACTCAGGAACCTCTGAAAGCGTCTCATGCTCTGCGTCAGGATTTAATATATAATTGGGGATGTAGAACTCCTTTAAAAACTGATTTGTAACGGATGTCGACTCTTCCATGCTGTGGTTTGGCTGCAGAGATGCCTTGTCAGATAAGTATAGAAACGAGAAGCTAATCGTACTAAAAGGGAGTTGAACACAAGGACGTAAGATTGTTATTAATGTTATAATGCACAATCAATAACGACAAGATTCAAACATCAGTCTCTCCATAATACCTTTCAGATTGACAGGAAAATATTTGAACGGAAAGTGCTCAATTTGTTTAATTGTTTTACTTGTATTACACTTACGGAGACAATCTAGACTCCTATAGAGAAACCAACTAACTTGAAAGGACAAAGGTGAGCACGTTGGCATTGAGCGATTTTTAATCTATGGAGTAACACTTAACTACTTCCGTAAAAATTTATTAACTGACGTAAAAATATATTCTCCTATCATCATCATCATCATCATCATCTCCCCCACACATGCCAAAATTAGGCCTTCACACTCTCTTGATCTCATACATCTCAGCAAAGAAGACGATAATCAGATTGGAATAAGCGACTTTTCCTCTTGGCTAATACTACCTCTACTCTAAAACCATACACACAAGTTCCGAGTTCCCTGTCTTGCACTCCTTATGTGATCGAGCTAACTAAGAGTTAGAAAAGGCAATACAATCTACAAAAAGCCGATCTTACAAGTTACGACATCTAAAGAGTTGCGCATTATATCATACCGCTCTCAATTTACACACATATACATACAATCACAATTAAAGTTCAACACTAGGCATGTGTCCGACACTTCCAACTTGAGTAACATAGAAGCAGACTAAGTCAAACAAATCGACATTCAGGCAAGGCAACTACGAAACAGATCATACATGATATATCCATCCAAACTTTTCTCGAAAAATCGACTGAATTCAACTAAAAATAGAAATTATCCAAAGCTCATAACTCCAAATACGCCGAAATTTTCCCTAAAATGATGAAACTTGAATCAAATTGCAAGAATCAACCAACAATCCTAATACAAACATCACTTTCACATCAAAATTATCAAAGATCATCCAGAATCGTATCGAAATCAATATCGAAAACAATGCGAAAAAACACAAAGGATTACCGAGCATTCTAAGGGAGCGTAACAAGGATCACAAACAGAATGATCACCAACACAGAAACATTTCTTAAACGAGTTGCGTAGATTCAAATTCTTCCCCATATTATTATTAATTAGTGATCAAAAACAACAAATTTCATAAACAAAATTGAAGAAGAAATAAGAATTAATTAAATTAGCCGGCGACAAAGCTAGAAAAGATCTAGCTCGGCCAGCCAACAAAATTCCGCCAAAATTGAGCGTGAAGGAGAAGGAAGGAAAAAAAGAGGAGAGAGAGGGAATTACCTGCAGAGAAGCGTGGAATTCGGATGAGAGAGAGAAAATGTAATGGAAGATCAAGCGGGAGAGAAGAGAGAGAATTATGAAAGTGGTGGTGATGATGATGGCGTATATGAGAAGATTCTTGCAGTTAGACAAGTAGGATTAGTACTGTACAGGGAGAGAAAGAGTATCTGGGAAGCCTGATCGTTGACCCGGTTAAACCACATTTTTTTTTTTTTTTTACAAAGGAGCGGCAGGGGTGGGGTATGAGGATTTGAACCCGTGACAACCCCAAAGCAGATTGAGTTCCTAACCACTAGGCCAACCTTGATCCTCTTTTTAAACCACATATTTTATTATGTACAGGCCGATCACTTTTTACTTGGATAAAAACAAAAAAAAAAACAAAAAAAGGTAAAAAAACAGGGGCTTGGTACGATTAAAAAGTAAGTACTGTAGAAAGACAACATGCTTCATTATTCTTTGTACTCGAGTTGAGTTAACACGAAATTTGGTAATGTAGTTACAAGTTTCGACTTTTAAAATTAAGATGAGATATGAATTATTATTACGATTCATTGAAAGAGATTTGCGGTCTCTTTTTTTTTTTTTTATCATACCAGAATTAAACACGTATTGAATAGAATCACACCAAGACGGAAAAATATCATTGGTATCATTGGTACACCAAGGTCGGCTAATTAAAGATTTAACTAGATTTTGGGCCCGTGAAAATCACGGGGCTATTTCAATATCCGTTTTTTTACCTATTTTTCATAATATAAAACAAAAGGATATGCATGATGACTCACCATTTTCATTATCAGTCTCTTTGTTGGCAAGGTTATTTTAACACAACTAATTTGAGTGTAACAATTTTTTTTACCAATTTACGTCTTTGAGTTCCTCTTGTCTTCTACTCCGAATTTAAGGAATTAAGTCGGAAACACATCAACTTTCGTTACAATAATCACGGTAAAATATATAACAAAAAAACGCAGTAGAATCTAACTAATTATTGGCATACCAATATAGAAACAAATGATAAATATTAATTATACTAATAGCCAATTGAATAGCCTTCTCTAAGACCATCCACGTCAGATCTGATGTCATTGATGATATCACTGATGACATGGACAAGACAATTAAATGTTTTAACTTTCCACCAAAAAAAAAAAAATGATTATCATATTTCCCATAAAAAACGCCCAAGTGTAGGCTAATTACATTAAAAGTGGAAGGAGATAACAAACAACCCTAAAAATAAGTAAAGCATATTTTGGTTTCTA
>JBBYHQ010332624.1:0-13992 GCA_038382645.1 Spergularia azorica
CACTGCCAACTGCGCTGCACCTATTATCATGTATCTAGTGGACATATTTAATAGATAAAGAGGCCCTCCTGTATAGGAGGCCCCGTGCGGCCGCACGGCCTGCATGGGTAAAAAGCCGGCCCTGATGCTAGTCTCAATCTTACACAAAAAATAGATAACATAGGTCACAGATTTGGAAAGTATAACATAAGTAATAAGCTCTAAAACTTTTCCATAACTCATAATATGACCAGTATGAGCAACTACTAAAAAATTAGTCAGTTCTGCGACATTGTCATTTATGGCCAAAAAACGTGAATTAGCCTTTGCTTTTGCTCTATTTTGGCCAATTTTGTCACTTTTTTGAAACTCTGTTGAACCCCATTAAACATTACCATATACGTCATAGGACCGCATTTGAAGAATTTAAGAAACGATTTCTTTCGTTTATTGGTGTTTTGAGCACCTTTGTATCTCGTGCCACGTAGAGCAAATGGTGTGTTTTTCACTGATTTGGAGAGCATAACATAGATTTTAAACTCTAACACTTTTCCATAACTCAGAATATGACTCGTATGAGCTACTACAAAAAAATTAGTCATTTCTACGACAGTGTCATTTTTAGCCAAAAAACATGGATTATAGCCTTCTGCTTTGCTCAATTTTGGCCATTTTTGTAAGTTTTTTGAAACTGTCTTAAAACCTATTAAACTTTACCTTATACGTCATAGGTCCGCCTTTGAATAATTTAAGGGGCTATTTCTTTCGTTTATTGGTGTTTTAAGCACCTTTGTGTATTGTGTCACATCGAGCAAATGATGTGTTTTTCGCAGATTTGGAGAGCATAACATAGGTTTTAAGCTCTAACACTTTTCCATAACTCAAAATATGACCCGTATGAGCTACTACAAAAAAAAATTAGTCATTTATGCGACAATGTCATTTTTGCAAAAAAGCGTGAATTATAGCGTTCGGTTTTGTTCAATTTTGGCCATTTCGTCACTTTTTCAAAATTGTCTTAAACCCCATTAAACATTACCTTATACTTCATAGGACCGCCTTTGAAGAATTTAAGGGGCGATTTCTATCGTGTATTGGTGTTTTAAGCACCTTTGTCTCTCGTGTCAAGTCGAGCAAATGGTGTGTTTTTCAAAGATTTAGAGAGCATAACATAAGTTTTAAACTCTAACACTTTTCCATAACTCATAATATGACCTGTATGAGCTACAACAAATAAAATTAGTCATTTATGCGACAGTGTCATTTTTGCCAAAAAAACGTGGATTATAACCTTCGGTTTTGCTCAATTTTGGCCATTTTTGTCACTTTTTTGAAACTATCTTAAAACCTATCAAACATTACCTTAGACGTCATAGGACTGCCATTGAAGAATTTGTGGGGAAATTTCTTTTCGTTCATTGGTGTTTTTAAGCACCTTTGTCTCTCAAGTCACGTCGAGCAATGGTGTGCTTTTCACTGATTTCGAGAGCATAATATAGGTTTAAACTCTAACACTTTTCCATAACACATAATATGACCCGTGTGAGTTAATACAAATAAATTAGTCATATCTACGGCAGTGTCATTTTTGGCCAAAAAAACATGGATTATAGCTTTCGGTTTTGCTCAAATTTGGCCATTTTTTGACTTTTTTGAAACTGTCTTAAAACCTATTAAACATTACCTTATACGTCATAGGACCGCCTTTGAAGAATTTGAGGGGCAATTTTTTTCGTTTATTAATGTTTTAAGTACCTTTGTGTCTCGTGTCACGTCGAGCACATGCTATGTTTTTCAATGATTTGGACAACATAACATAGGTTTTAAGCTCTAAAACTTTTCCAAAACTCATAATATGACCCGTATGAGCTACAACAATAAAATAAGTCATTTCTGCAAGAATGTCATTTTTTGGCAAAAAAACGTGGATTATAGCCTTCGGTTTTGCTCAATTTTGCCCATTTTTGTCACTTTTTTGAAACTGTTTTAAAGCCTATTAAACATTACCTTAAGCGTCATAGGACCGCCTTTGAAGAATTTGAGGGGCAATTTATTTCGTTTATTGGTGTTTTAAGAACCTTTGTGTCTCGTGTCACGTCTAACACATGCTGTGTTTTTCACTGATTTGGAGAGCATAACATAGGTCTTAAGCTCTAACACTTTTCCATAACTCATAATATGACCCGTATGATCAACTACAAAAAAATTAGTCATTCCTGCGACAGTGTCATTTTTGGCCAAAAAAACGTGGATTATAGCCTTCGGTTTTGCTCAATTTTGGTCATTTTTGGCACTTTTTTGAAACTGTCTTTATACTTATTAAACATTACCTTATACGTCATAGGACCCCCTATGAATAATTTGAGGGGCGATTTCTTTCGTTTATTGGTGTTTTAAGCACCTTTGTGTCTCGTGTCACGTCTAACACATGCTGTGTTTTTCACTGATTTGGAGAGCATAACTTAAGTCTTAAGCTATAACACTTTTCCATAACTCATAATATGACCCGTATGAGCAACTACACAAATATTAGTCATTTCTGCGACAGTGAGATTTTTGGCCAAAAAACGTGGATTATATAACCTTCGGTTTTGCTCAATTTTTGTCACTTTTTCGAAACTGTCTTAAAACCCATTAAACATTACCATATACGTCATAGACTGCCTTTCAAGAATTTAAGATGCGATTTCTTTCGTTTATTGGTGTTTTGATCACCTTTGTGTCTCGTGTCACGTCGAGCAAATGATGTGTTTTTCACTTATTTGGAGAGCATAACATATATTTAAAGATCTAACAATTTTCCATAACTCATAAAATGAACAATAGGAGCTACTACAAAAATATTAGTCATTTCTGCGACAGTGTCATTTTTGGCCGAAAAACGTGTATTATAGCCTTCGGTTTTGCTCAATTTTGGTAATTTGTCACTTTTTTGAAACTGTCTTTCCACCCATTAAACATTACCTTATACGTCATAGGACCCCCTATGAATAATTTGAGGGGCTATTTCTTTCGTTTATTGGTGTTTTAAGCACCTTTGTGGTTGTGTCACGCCGAGTAAATGATGTGTTTTTCACAGATTTGGAGAGCATAAAATACGTTTTAAGGTCTAACACTTATCATTACTCATAATATGACCCATATGAGCTACTAAAAAAAAATTAGTCATTCCTACGACAGTGTCATTTTTGGCCAAAAAAACGTAGATTATAGCCTTCGGTTTTGCTCAATTTTGGTCATTTTTGTCACTTTTTTGAAACTGTCTTTATACTTATTAAGCATTACCTTATACGTCATAGGACCCCCTATGAATAATTTGAGGGGCGATTTCTTTCGTTTATTGGTGTTTTAAACACCTTTGTGGTCGTGTCACGCGAGTAAATGGTGTGTTTTTCACTTATTTGGAGAGCATAACATAAGTTTTAAGCTCTAACACTTATCCATAACTCATAATATGACCCATAAGAGCTACTACAAAAAAATTAGTCATTTCTGCGACAGTTTTATTTTTCGCTAAAAAAACGTGGATTATAACCTTCGGTTTTGCTCAATTTTGGCCCTTTTGTTACTTTTTTGAAACTGTCTTTAAACCCATTAAACATTACCTTATACGTCATAGGACCCCCTTGGACGAACTTGAGGGGCAATTTCTTTCGTTTATTTGTGTTTTAAGCACCTTTGTGTCCTGTGTCACGTCGAGCAAATGGTGTGTTTTTCACTGATTTGGAGAGCATAACATAGGTTTTAAGCTCTAACAGTTTTCCATAACTCATAATATGACCCGTAAGATTTAATACAAAAAAATTAGTCATTTCTGCGACAGTGTCTTTTTTGCCAAAAAACATGGAATAGCCTTCGGTTTTGCTCAATTTTGGCCATTTTTGTGACTTTTTTGAAACTGTCTTTAAACCCATTAAACATTGCATTATACGTCATAGGACCCCCTATGAAGAATTTGAGGGGCGATTTCTTTTGTTTATTAATTTTTTAAGCACCTTTGTGGTCGTGTCACGCCGAGTAAATTGTGTGTTTTTCACTGATTTGGAGAGCATAACATAGGTTTTAAGCTCTAACACTTATCCATTACTCATAATATGACCCATATGAGCTACTACAAAAAAATTAGCCATTCCTGCGACAGTGTCAATTTTGGCCAAACAAACGTGGATTATAGCCTTCGGTTTTGCTCAATATTGGTCATTTTTGTCATTTTTGTCACATTTTTGAAACTGTCTTTATACCCATTAAACATTACATTATACGTCATAGGTACCCCTATGATGAATTTGAGGGGCGATTTCTTTCGTTTATTATTGTTTTAAGCACCTTTGTGGCCGTGTCACGCTGAGTAAATGGTGTGTTTTTCACTGATTTGGAGAGCATAACGTAGGTTTTAAGCTCTAACACTTATCCATTACTCATAATATGACCCATATGAGCTACAACAAAAAACTAGTCATTCCTGCGACAATGTCATTTTTGGCCAAACAAACGTGGATTATAGTCTTCGGTTTTGCTCAATATTGGTCATTTTTGTCATTTTTGTAACTTTTTTGAAACTGTCTTTATACCCATTAAACATTACATTATACGTCATAGGTACCCCTATGAAGAATTTGAGGTGCGATTTCTTACGTTTATTATTGTTTTAAGCACCTTTGTGGCCGTGTCACGTTGAGTAAATGGTGTGTTTTTCACTGATTTGGAGAGCATAACATAGGTTTTAAGCTCTAACACTTATCCATTACTCATAATATAACCCATATGAGCTACTACAAAAAAATTAGTCATTTCTGCGACAATGTCATTTTTGGCCAAAAAAACGTGGATTATAGCCTTCGGTTTTGCTCAATTTTGGTCATTTTTGTCATTTTGGCCACTTTTTTGAAACTGTCTTTATACCCATCAAACATTACCTTCTACGTCATAGGACCCCCGATGAATAATTTAAGGGGCGATTTCATTCGTTTATTGGTGTTTTAAGCACATTTGTGGTCGTGTCACGCGAGTAATTGGTGTGTTTTTAACTGATTTGGAGAGAATAACATATGTTTTAAGCTCTAACACTTATCCATAACTTATAATATTACCAATAAGAGCTACTACAAAAAAATTAGTCATTTCTGCGACAGTGTCATTTTTCGCCAAAAAACATGGATTATAGGCTTCGGTTTTGCTCAATTTTGGCCATTTTTGTGACTTTTTTGAAACTGCCTTTATACTGATTAAACATTACCTTATACATCATAGGACCCCCTATGAATAATTTGAGGGGCGATTTCTTTCGTTTATTGGTGTTTTAAGCACCTTTGTGGTCGTGTCACGCGAGTAACTGGTGTGTTTTTCACTGATTTGGAAAGCATAACATATGTTTTAAGCTCTAATACTAATCCATAACTTATAATATGACCAATAAGAGCTACTACAAAAAAATTAGTCATTTCTGCGACAATGTCATTTTTCGCCAAAAAAGGTGGATTTATAACCTTTGGTTTTGCTCAATTTTGGCCATTTTGTCACTTTTTTGAAACTGTCTTTAAACCCATTAAACATTACCTTATACGTCATAGAACCCCCTTTGACGAATTTGAGGGGCAATTTCTTTCGTTTATTGGTGTTTTAAGCACCTTTGTGTCTCATGTCACCTCTAACACATGCTGTGTTTTTCACTGATTTGGAGAGCATAACATAGGTCTTAAGCTCTAACACTTTTTCATAACTCATAATATGACCCGTATGAGCTACTACAAAAATATTAGTCATTTCTGCGACAGTGATATTTTTAGCCAAAAAACATGGATTATAACCTTCGGTTTTGCTCAATTTTTGTCACTTTTTCGAAACTGTCTTAAAAGCCATTAAACATTACCATATACGTCATAGACCGCCTTTCAACAATTTAAGATGCGAATTCTTTCGTTTATTGGTGTTTTGACCACCTTTGTCTCTCGTGTCACCTCAAGCAAATGGTGTGTTTTTCACTTATTTGGAGAGCATAACATATGTTTCAAGCTCTAACATTTTTCCATAACTCATAAAATGACCCATATGAGCTACTACAAAAATATTAGTCATTTTTGCGACAGCGTGATTTTTGGCTGAAAAACGTGGATTATAGCCTTCGGTTTTTGCTCAATTTTGGTCATTTTTGTCACTTTTTTGAAACTGTCTTTAAACTCATTAAACATTACCTTATACGTCATAGGACCCCCTATGAATAATTTGAGGGGCGATTTCTTTCGTTTATTAGTGTTTTAAGCACCTTTTTGGCTGTGTCATGCCTTGTTAATGGTGTGTTTTTCACTGATTTGGAGAGCATAGCATAGGTTTTAAACTCTAACACTTATCCATAACTCATAATATGACCTATATGACCTACTACAAAAAAAATTAGTCAGTTCTGCGACAGTGTCATTTTTCGCCAAAAAAAACGTGGATTATGGCTTTCGTTTTGCTCAATTTTGGCCATTTTTGTCGCTTTTTTGAAACTGTCTTTAAACTTATTAAAAATTACCTTATACGTCATAGGACCCCGTTTGACAAATTTGAGGGGCAATTTCTTTCGTTTATTGGTGTTTTAAGCACCTTTGTGTCTCGTGTCACGTCGAGCAAATGGTGTGTTTTTCATTGATTTTGATATTTAAGCTCTAACACTTATCCATAACTCATAATATGACCCATAAGAGCTACTAAAAAAAAATATTAGTCATTTCTGCGACAGTGTCATTTTTCGCCAAAAAAAACGTGGATTATAACCTTCGGTTTTGCTCAATTTTGGCCATTTTGCAACTTTATGAAATTGTCTTAAAACCTATTAAACATTACCTTAGACGTCATAGGACCGTCTTTGAAGCATTTGAGGGGCAATTTTTTTCGTTTATTGGTGTTTTAAGCACATTTGTGTCTCGTGTCACGTCGAGCAAATGGTGTGTTTTTCACTGATTTGGATAGCATAACATAGGTTTTAAGCACTAACAGTTTTCCATAACTCATAATATGACCCGTAAGAGTTAATACAAAAAAATTAGTCATTTCTGCGACAATGTCATTTTTGGCCAAAAAACGTGGATTATAGCCTTTGGTTTTGCTCAATTTTGGCCATTTTTGTGACTTTTTTTGAAACTGTCTTTAAACCCATTAAACATTACATTATAAATCATAGGACCCCTATGAAGAATTTGATGGGCGATTTCTTTCGTTTATTGGTGTTTTAAGCACCTTTGTGGTCGTGTCACGCCGAGTAAATGGTGTGTTTTTCACTGATTTGGAGACCTTAACATAGGTTTTAAGCTCTAACACTTATCCATAACTCATAATATGACCAATAAGAGCTACTACAAATAAAATTAGTCATTTCTGTGACAGTGTCATTTTTCGCCAAAAAAAGTGGATTATAGCATTCGTTTTTGCTCATTTTGGCCATTTTGCCACTTTTTTGAAACTGTCTTTAAACCTATTAAACATTACCTTATACGTCATAGGACCCCCTTTGACGAATTTGAGGGGCAATTTCTTTCGTTTATTGGTGTTTTAAGCACCTTTGTGTCTCGTGTCACCCCGAGTAAATGGTGTGTTTTTCACTGATTTGGTAAGCTTAACATAAGTTTTAAGCTCTAACACTTATCCATAAATCATAATATGACCAATAAGAGCTACTACAAAAAAAATTAGTCATTTCTGCGACACTGTCATTTTTCGCCAAAAAAACGTGGAATATAGCATTCGATTTTACTCATTTTGGCCATTTTTTCACTTTTTTGAAATTGTCTTTAAACCCATTACCCATTAAACATTACCTTATACGTCATAGGACCCCCTTTGACGAATTTGAGGGGCAATTTCTTTCGTTTATTGGTGTTTTAAGCTCCTTTGTGTCTCGTGTCACGTCGAGCAAATGGTGTGTTTTTTAGTGATTTGGAGAGCATAACATAGGTTTTAAGCTCAAACAGTTTTCCATAACTCATAATATGACCCGTAAGAGTTAATACAAAAAAATTAGTCATTTCGGCGAAAGTGTCATTTTTGGCCAAAAAACGTGGATTATAGCCTTCGGTTTTGCTCAATTTTGGCCATTTTTGTGACTTTTTTGAAACTGTCTTTAAACCCATTAAACATTAGATTATAAATCATAGGACCCTCTATGAAGAATTTGAGGGGCAATTTCTTTCGTTTATTGGTGTTTTAAGTACCTTTGTGTCTCGTGTCACGTCGAGTAAATGGTGTGTTTTTCACTGATTTGGTAAGCTTAACATAGGTTTTAAGCTCTAACACTTATCCATAACTCATAATATGACCAATAAGATCTAGTACAAAAAAAATTAGTCATTTCTGCGACAGTGTCATTTTTCGCCAAAAAAACGTGGATTATAGCATTCGATTTTGCTCATTTTGGCCATTTTTTCACTTTTTTGAAATTGTCTTTAAACCTATTAAACATTACCTTATACGTAATAGGACCCCCTTTGACGAATTTGAGGGGCAATTTCTTTCGTTTATTGGTGTTTTAAGCTCCTTTGTGTCTCGTGTCACGTCGACCAAATGGTGTGTTTTTTAGTGATTTGGAGAGCATAACATAAGTTTTAAGCTCTAACAGTTTTCCATAACTCATAATATGACCCGTAAGAGTTAATACAAAAAAATTAGACATTTCGGAGACAGTGTCATTTTTAGCCAAAAAACGTGGATTATAGCCTTCGGTTTTGCTCAATTTTGGCCATTTTTGTGACTTTTTTGAAACTGTCTTTAAACCCATTAAACATTGCATTATAAATCATAGGACCCCCTATGAAGAATTTGAGGGGCGATTTCTTTCGTTTATTGGTGTTTTAAGTACCTTTGTGTCTCGTGTCTGTGTTTTTCACTGATTTGGTAATCTTAACATATTTGTTAAGCTCTAAAACTTATCCATAACTCATAATATGACCCGTATGAGCTACTAAAAAAATACTAGTCATTTATTTGGCAGTGTCATTTTTGGCCAAAAAACGTGGATTATAGCCTTCGGGTTTGCTCAATTTTGGCCATTTTTGTCACTTTTTTGAAACTATCTTAAAACCTATTAAACATTACCTTGGACGTCATAGGACCGCCTTTGAAGAATTTGAGGGGCATTTTCTTTCGTTTATTGGTGTTTTAAGCACCTTTGTGTCTCGTGTCACGTCGAGCAAATGGTGTGTTTTTTAGTGATTTGGAGAGCATAACATAGGTTTTAAGCTCTAACAATTTTCCATAACTCATAATATGACCCGTAAGAGTTAATACAAAAAAATTATTCATTTCGGCGACAGTGTCATTTTTGGCCAAAAAACAATGATTATAGCCTTCGGTTTTGCTCAATTTTGGCCATTTTTGTCACTTTTTCGAAACTGTCTTAAAACCCATTAAACATTACCATATACGTCATAGACCGCCTTTCAAGAATTTAAGATACGATTTCTTTCGTTTATTGGTGTTTTGATCACCTTTGTGTCTCGGGTCACGTCGAGCAAATGGTGTGCTTTTCACTGATTTGGAGAGAATAACATAGTTGTTAAGATCTAACACTTTTCCATCACTCATAATATGACCCGTATGAGCTACTAAAAAAATGTTAGTCATTTCTGCGACAATGTCATTTTTGGCCGAAAAACGTGGATTATAGCATTCGGTTTTGCTCAATTTTGGCCATTTTTGTCACTTTTTTGAAACTATCTTAAAACCTATTAAACATTACCTTGGACGTCAGAGAACCGCCTTTTAAGAATTTGAGGGGCAATTTTTTTTTCGTTTATTGGTGTTTTAAGCACGTTTGTGTCTCGTGTCAAGTCTAGCAAATGCTGTCTTTTTCATTCATTTGGAGAGCATAACATAGGTTTTAAGCTCTAACACTTTTCCATAACTCATAAAACGACCCGTATGAGCTACTAAAAAAATATTAGTCATTTCTGCGATAGTGTCATTTTTGGTCGAAAAACGTGGATTATAGCCTTCGGTTTTGCTCAATTTTGGCCATTTTTGTCACTTTTTGAAATTGTATTTAAACCCATTAAACATTTCATTATACGTCATAGGACCCCCTATGAAGAATTTGAGGGGCGATTTCTTTCGATTATTATTGTTTTAAGCACCATTGTGGCCGTGTCACGCCGAGTAAATGGTGTGTTTTTCAATGATTTTGAGAGCATAACTTAGGTTTTAAGCTCTAACACTTATCCATTACTCATAATATGACCCATATGAACTACTACAAAAAAATTAGTCATTTCTGCGACAGTGTCATTTTTCGCCAAAAAAACGTGGATTATAGCCTTCGGTTTTCCTCAATTTTGGCCATTTTTGTCACTTTTTCGAAACTATCTTAAAACCTATTAAACATTACCTTAGACGTCATAGGACCGCCATTGAAGAATTCGAGGGGCAATTTTTTTCGTTTATTGGTGTTTTAGGCACCTTTTTGTCTCGTGTCAAGTCTAGCAAATGCTGTGTTTTTCATTCATTTGGAGAGCATAACATAGGTTTTAAGTTCTAACACTTTTCCATAACTCATAAAATGACTCGTATGAGCTACTACAAAAATATTAGTCATTTCTGGGATAGTGTCATTTTTGGCCGAAAAACGTGGATTTCGGTTTTGCTCAATTTTGGCCATTTTTGTCAGTTTTTTGAAACTGTCATTAAAGCCATTAAACATTACCTTATACGTCATCGGAACCCCTATGAAGAATCTGAGGGGCGATTTATTTCGTTTATTGGTGTTTTAAGCACCTTTGTGGTCGTGTCACGCCGAGTAAATGGTGTGTTTTTCACTGATTTGGAGAGCATAACATAGGTTTTAAGCTCTAAAATTTATCCATTACTCATAATATGACCCATATGAGCTACTACAAAAAAATTAGTCATTTCTGCGGCAATGTCATTTTTGGCCAAAAAAACGTGGAGTATAGCCTTCGGTTTTGCTCAATTTTGGCCATTTTTGTCACTTTTTGAAACTGTCTTTAAACCCATTAAACATTTCATAATACATCATAGGACCCCCTATGAAGAATTTGAGGGGCGATTTCTTTCGTTTATTATTGTTTTAAGCACCTTTGTGGCCGTGTCACGCCGAGTAAATGGTGTGTTTTTTCACTGATTTTGAAAGCATAACATTGGTTTTAAGCTCTAAAACTTATCCATTACTCATAATATGACCCATATGAGCCACTACAAAAAAATTAGTCATTTCTGCGACAGTGTCATTTTTGGCCAATACAATGTGGATTATAGCCTTCGGTTTTGCTTAATTTTGGCCATTTTTTGTCACTTTTTTAAAACTGTCTTTAAACCCATTAAACATTAGCTTATACGTCATAGGACCTCCTAGGCTCATATGAAGAATTTGAGGACGATTTCTTTCGTTTATTAGTGTTTTATGCACCTTTGTGGACGTGTCACGCCGAGTAAATGGTGTGTTTTTCACTGATTTGGAGAGCATAACATAAGTTTTAAGATCTAACACTTATCCATAACTCATAATATGACCTATATGAGCTACTACAAAAAAAATTAGTCAATTCTGCGACAGTGTCATTTTTCGCAAAAAAAAAAGTGGATTAGAGCTTTCGTTTTGCTCAATTTTGGCCATTTTTGTCACTTTTTTGAAACTGTCTTTAAACCCATTAAACATTACCTTATACGTCATAGGACCCCGTTTGACGAATTTGTGGGGCAATTTCTTTCGTTTATTTGTTTTTTATGCAACTTTGTGTCTCGTGTCACGTCGAGCAAATGGTGTGTTTTTCATTGATTTGGATATTTAACACTTTTCCATAACTCATAATATGACCTGTATGAGCTACTACAAAAAAAAATTAGTCATTTCTGCAAGAATGTCATTTTTTGAAAAAAAAAAAAAGGTGGATTATAGCCTTCGGTTTTGCTCAATTTTAACCATTTTTGTCACTTTTTTGAAACTGTCTTAAAACCTATTAAACATTACCTTATACGTCATAGGACCGCCTTTGAAGAAATTTGAGGGGCAATTTCTTTCGTTTATTGGTGTTTTAAGCACCTTTGTGTCTCGTGTCACGTCGAGTATATGCTGTGTTTTTCACTGATTTGGAGAGCATAAATTAGGTTTTAAGCTCTAACACTTTTTCATAACTCATAATATGACCCGTATGAGCTACTGCAAAAATATTAGCCATTTCTGCGACAGTGTCATTTTTTGCCAAAAAACGTGGATTATAACCTTCGTTTGTTGTCTGTTTTGGCCGTTTTTGTCACTCTTTCGAAACTGTCTTAAAACCCATTAAACATTACCATATACGTCATAGACCGCCTTTCAAGAATTTAAGATGCGATTACTTTCGTTATTAGTGTTTTGATCACCTTTGTGTCTCGTGTCACGTCGAGCAAATGGTGTGTTTTTCACTGATTTGGAGAGCATAACATAGGTTTTAAGCTCTAACACTTTTCCATAACTCATAATATGACCCGTATGAGCTACTACAAAAATATTAGTCATCATTTCTGCGACAGTGTCATTTTTGGCCAAAAAACGTGGATTATAGCCTTCGGTTTTGCTCAATTTTGGCCATTTTTGTCACTTTTTTGAAACTATATTAAAACCTATTAAACATTACCTTAGACGTCATAGGACCACCTTTGAAGAATTTGAGGGGCAATTTTTTTCGTTTATCGGTGTTTTAAGCACCTTTGTGTCTCGTGTCACGTCTAGCAAATGCTGTGTTTTTCACTGATTTGGAGAGCATAACATAGGTTTTAATCTCTAACACTTTTCCATAACTCATAATATGACTCGTATTAGCTACAACAAAAATATTAGTCATTTCCTCGATAGTGTCATTTTTGGCCAAAAAACGTGGATTATAACCTTCGGTTGTACTCAATTTTAGCCAGTTTTGTCACTTTTCCGAAACTGTCTTAAAACCTATTAAACATTACCATCACTACGCCACTTAAAGCATTCTACAGCGGTTCAAATGTCGATCTACAGCGGTTCTGGAACCGCTGTGGAATCGAGCGTTGTAGTATGTAAGCAGCTCTTCTACAGCGGTTTCCCCAACCGCTGTAAAATGCTAGTATTAATTACAGCGTACAATGAAGCACCGCTGTTGAATGTGGGGTCATCTACTATTGGGAATATTCATGCTTGGTCCGCTATTGACGATAGCAGATCCCCGTAATTAATGCTCCATGCTATATACATCAGGAACTCTTTTACGAAAATATTCAATTTTATTAATTATAATGGTATTTCCAATTACAATATCTAATACAAAAAAAAATCTGCTATAGACTTTCCGAGGATCTATTAATATCAAACTAACCCGCTAAATGTATACTACAATACAAAGTTAATTAAAATCAATACACATTTATGAAGCCGGATCAACAAAACCGCTGATTTGAGCAAATTCACACGCACTTCTTTCATTTGGCTTCGATCATAGTTAGACGATTCACACCATCCAAAAATACTGCAAACAACAAAAAAAACGTGCTAAGAGTTAAGACACGTTATGGTTAGTGTAAACTGTAAAACCACATAAAATAACTCTAATCGAATCTTGCAAACAAGAATCATGTACTTAGAACATGTTATTCATCCTATGAAAACAGGAAATATTAACCATCAAGATTATAAGAACTAATGACCCATTTCCTAGGATCAAACTTCACAGCAACACTCTGGAAACAACCCTTGAGATAAGCACCCCTCCATGGTCTCTAAACAATAAACAAAACAAAAAAAAAATATGAGTGGAAACAAAAGGTTAAAATGCTAAATTTGAGTTATATACCTCGTTGTCGGCGTTTTGACCCTAATGTTCCGAATAATCTTCCAATGCCTTTGAGACGGCGAAGATGACTAAGACAGCGAAACACCACGCGCAACACTCGCTTCTGAAAATTGAAAGGAGGAAAGGAAATAATATACACCCTAATTTTACTAGGTTTAATAAGAAATGCGAAAAACGGAAACCCTAAAAAATTAAGGGCTTTCAAAGAGGTTAAAATTCATAATAGAAT